>JARFJB010001844.1:1052500-1292500 GCA_036346205.1 Vesta saturnalis | reverse complement strand
TGTGGTTATTTTTGGTGTTAAAAAGAAAAAAAAAGGAAATTTAGGTTTTTTGAGTTTAGAATATGAATATGTGTAAATTGGTTTAAGTGTTCGTGATGTTTAAGTGTGGTGTAGCGTACTTGTGGTTAATCCTTACTCGTTGGCCGGTATCTTGCTAGGTCGTCATCGTATAGACGCGGGAATGTGGAGGGCACATGGGATATAATCAAGGGATTCTTCTACCTTCTCGGGGAGGTCGTCGACGAGTTGCGTAAGGATCGCGGGAGGGTGTTTGAACTTTAGTTTGGGTTTTCTTCGAGGGAATTAGGGAAAGCGGTAGTTGTAAGGGGTGGTAAGGATTTCTATGGTTGGGATAGTGTCGCCGAATATTATTTTCTGAGCAAAGCTTTCCTGCAGTGTTTGAATTCTTTGAGTGATTGGTGGAATGTTCGCGTGTTGTAGAATGAGGTCCCTAGGGTACCTGAGGGGTAACCTGTGTATGTGTCTGAGGATTCGGCGTTCATAGGAAGCAATAGAGGAAATGTGATTGGGGTTTGTATATTGTATATTGATGATCGGAAATCCATAACAGAGCGGATGTATATTTTATAAGTGTGTAGAAGTGTTTTTGGGTGGCAACCTCTGATTCTACCCCGGAGGGTGTCCAGTGGGTTTGCGCGGTTCTTAATCCTATTCAGTGTTTTTTTAACATCGGGGAGCCAATTGAGGATTCTAGTAAAGAGAATTTCTAGGTAGGTGATTTCATCTTGGAGTGGGAGTCTTTCTCGATTTAGGGCGAGGGAAACATTTTTGGAGGCTAGCTTTGTGAACTTATCTTATCTTCAGTGTTAGGATAGCGGAAGAGGATAGTTTGGGTTTTGGTGGGATTGACGGACACTCTCCACTACTTAGCCCAGTTGGAGAAGTTCCGAAGGGTTTTCGATATGAGGCGGGAGGTCGTTTCGCTATTTCGATTAACCGCCCACAAGGTGGTGTCATCCGCAAACTACGCAACACCAAGGTTTTCCTTACTTTGACTCGAACTGACCGATTGGTCAGGTACGAGAGTAAGAGTTTGGAGAAGGAATCGGGTATATTGAGGTTACGGATCTTGTGCAGGAGATCGGCGTGCCAGACCTTGTCAAATGCTTGCTTAATGTCCAGAAACACAGCCAGATTGCATTGCTTGTGATTGATTGCCTTGGTGGTCTCTGTAAGCGCTACAACAAGATATCGTGACACGTTCGTTTGGGACGGAAGCTGAATTGGCTGTTGGGAAGAAGGTCGTTGAATTCTAAGTGGTCCCTGAGTCGCCTGACTAGAATCTGCTTGAAGCATTTTCCGAGACAGCACAGGAGGGAAATGGGTCTATAGAAGGAGGGTGAGGTTAGGTCAGCGTGAGGTTTTGGTATCATGACGGAGGAGGCCGATTTCCAGTCCGTCAGGAAGTGAGAGAGGGTTAAGCATTTGTTATAAATATCGGAAAGTATACGGAGGGCTGGGTCAGGTAAGTGCCGGAGGATTTCCTATTTAGGCCGTTATGACCTGGGGCCTAATTTTTCCTTTTTTTGGTCCTGGTCGGGCGTGATAGGGGCATAAAAAAGACTCTCGTTATCGAGTTGGGTTTCAGGAAGGTTAAGGTTGCGGAATTCTTCAAGGCCACCCTCGAGGAGTGCCTTGAACCGGTTATCGAACTGGGGATCATCTGGGGATTTAAAAATGGATTGAAGGTGATGACCAAAGAAATCGGCTTTTTCTTGGTCGGAGATTATGTTGCCCTGATGGTCGGGTAGGTGAGATTTTGGGTTTACCTTTCTTCTGGTCAGTCTATCGAACTGTTGCCAGAAAAGTTTTCCAATTCTATAATCTAGCTGGGAAGTGGCTTTGGTCCAGGAGCCTTCAGTGTGTTTATTAGTTTCTCGCCTGATTAAGGCGTTAAGGCGATTGTAGTCTTGAGATCCGGATCCCTGGATAGCAATAATTGACGATATATTCGTCTTTTCTATTTGATCCAGTTCACAATGTGTTGTGGGAGAGGTTTGCGGGAAATGTCGATGTTTTTTAATGGCATTGAGATTTCGACCGCTTCCGTAATTACGGAAGTTAGGTCACTAATGGCTCTCTCGAGATCTTGGGTCGTTTGAAGATTGGGTGTAGGAAGGTTGTTGGAGATGGGTTCGGAGAACACATTCCAGTCTGCTCTAGAAAAATCTTTAATTACTGTGTATTGAGGAGGTGTACAAGGAGCTGGACAAAATGAAGTTTTGACCAGTAGTGGTATGTGATCAGATGTGATCGTGGTGCCTAGAAAGCACTCACGATCGAAATAGTAGGCTATGGGTTCGGAAACTAAGATATGGTCTACTATAGAGGCACCTTCGAAAGAGGTTGGTTAAATGTTGGAGATTCGCAGGAGTGGCAACTGCAATAAAGCGGATGATAGCCTGTTACCGTTGCCATTCGTTGCGGTGTCTCCGAATTGGGCGTGGCGGGCATTGAAGTCACTTAGGATAACAGCATTAGGGAGGCTAGAAGCGTTGTTTAAAAGGTCATCTGATAGTGTGTTGTGATGTTGTAATAGGAAATAAGTACTATAGGAGAGGGAAAGTGCACCGTTGCAGCAACGTATTCGAGATGCTGTAGGTGCGCCGGGAGTTGAAGAGGACTAGAGGGGAAGCAGTTTTTAATTAAGAGGGGGGTTCCATGTTGGCTATTGTTTGAATAAGTGTGAAAGGTGTTGAAATTAAGGGTGCATCTGGGTGTAAGCTTTGTTTCGGCGATGGAGAGTATGTGAATATTGTGAGAGTGTAAAAAGTGTTTGATTAAGGGACGTTTGCAACGCACGCCTCTGGCATTAACCGTCCCTGCTATGATATCCATTACGCAGACTTTCATACGTCGTTGGAAAAAGTTTTGGGAGAGGGAGTCTAGGGAGGAATGAACCATGTCATGTCGGTCAGGGAACATGTGGAAAAGGGAGTATGTAAGGTCATGTAGGAATTCCTTAATGGAAAGAGGGTCGTTATTGGGAGTGGGTTTGAGGTGGGCGGTGTCTTCCGAGTCGGACTCTTCGATGGGGAATTGGGAGGTTCCCGCCGCTTTTGGCACTTAAAGAAATAGGTAGGGTAATAATTCCCGCAGTTTTTTCACCTTGTATTTGCCGAGGATTTGCAGGCGGAGGATCTGTGACTTTCGCCACAGTTTGGGCAGCGGATCGCGCGGGAAGGACACTCTTCCGCGGTATGCTGGGATAAGGAAAGGTTCACAACGGTAGTATCGTCTGAACATGACGACACCGCGTGCGAGGAGGTATTCTATGGTGGTTTGGGAAGGAGTTGTGATACGGACAAGAGAAGTTGGGGTGTTCGTTACCTTCGAGGTGATGCGAACGGCCTTCTTCACGTGTGGAAGATCGATCGCATCCAGGATCTCTTGGGCTTGGATGTCCCTATCTACGTGATGAATCACGCAGGAGAAGGAGGGAGCTCTAGGAGTGGAGTTGGGTTAACGGGGACCAGACAGTTGGGCGAGGGTGACGGAAGGGCACACCGAAATGGTGTCGCAGCCTAAGCTGCGCACCATCCGGCAAGGGAGAGGCGGTCTCTAAAAGACAGGTATGGTTATGGTTGAATATTAAGTTCAACCAGGGAAGGTTAAGGAATTTTAAGGAGTTAAAAAGGAATTTCTGGGTTGTAATGGGTTTTGGGATATTCCGGATGAAATACCTCGAGTATTGGGAGCGGGTGGGTTCAGGAGGAAGTGGGTGTAGGAATCACGGCAGGTACAGGTGGCTGGGCGGGTGTGGGTAAGAGAGCGGGTTTGTATGTGTGGGAGAATGCGTGTGTGTGTGTGTGTGTGTGTGTGTGTGTGTGTGTGTGTGTGTGTGTGTGGTGTGTGTGCGGGTATCTGTGTGTATGCGAGTTTATGTGGTTTTGTGGAGGCGGTGGAACGTGTGGAAATGTAGGAGTGTGTGGATGAGGTAGATATGGATGAGGAGTTAGAATGAGATCGTGTACGTGAGGATGGTAGCGGCGAGGCGAGGGTGTGTGCAGTGAGTGTAGGTGAAGGTGGACGGGCGGTGTCGGGGGTAGAGCATACCACCGTTACAGTAGCACGGTGGCGACCGTCCTTAACCATAGCGGTTGTTGTTAGTAAAGGTTTTGAAAAAAATGAAGAAAGAAATTGTTTTACAGAAAGGCCGGGTCTCTGCCGAGGTGCAGTCTCACACCCCGAGGAATAAATACTTGGAAATCATAGACCCAAATAGAAAATGGAGGGAACAAGTGTTAAAATAAAACAATAGATTAAACTTAATTACAAACTATTCTTTATTAAACGGTAACTACTGTCTTACCCGACATCGATCCTGTAGTTGGCGGTGGCGATGTCCTGGATGCTTCTTTATTTAGGTTCTTCGCCCCTGCTGTATTCCGTCGGCTCCTGCTTGCTCCTAGGCTGCGGCTCCTCTACTGATGACCGCTTCTTCGTATTATCTGTATGCAAGCAGTGGCAGATCTAACTCCGAAACGGCGAAGATCACAGTGCCGTAACGATGAGCGTAAAAATGCTAAGTTCTTTTTTGGAAATTAAGAGATTGTAATAAACATCACAAAACTATTAAGCGTGAAGGGGCTTATGTTCGATACCGAGGTTCGGACTGCCCTGTGGTTATTATCGGCCAGACGTATTCTTTTATAGCCCGAACACTCCATCATTTTATCGATTTTCTCATCGGTTTTACGTTTAAGATTTCTACCTGCCTCGTGAAATCTTTCTTGAAACGATTCCTTAACAGGTCTATCCTCTATGACGTCACCAAGAATATTAGCACCCGTTCTGAGAGCTTCTTTTCCAATGGCCTTTGCACCAGAGGTAAATAACGGTATTATACTTCTAAATATACCATCTAGCCAGCTTCCTATTCCGTGACCACGCTGATACGGCGTGATTCATATAATATTGTTGATAAGGACAAACCATTATTGCACTTTCTTAAAGTGTAGCTTCAGGCACGATGTCCCAAATTCGAATGGCATTGCTGCACCCGTGTCTGTTTTTATATTAATCTCGAAGTTTTCAAATCCCTTTGTCATCACGGGCATGTAGGGTGTAGGCGAAAAAAGTACATCTTTATGCATAAGCGTAGTTTTCAGAAGTAATATTTATTATAAGCATAAGCGGAGATAAAACATCGCCCACAATTTGCGGTTCAACGATGTCGCAAAAACAAACATTTGCGTTGGTAATCCTATCCATATACTAGCGGGGTGCGGGGGTGTTGGTTCCATAGCTATGTTTTGATACGGCCGATAACCCAGCTGTAAGACTAAACGTTGTGAGAATCCGAATAGCGAGAGGGAGGTTTTTAATTTCGTGGTGACGCGCTTAGTTAGATTATGGTATTCGATTGTTAGCAATTTACTTATTAGCTCGTGGTTATTTACCTCGCTGGCAATTTCCTCAATGTTGGCATAATTTCCCGAGGTCAAATGTAACACATACCATCCGTCCTCAATATAAATGGCTTTCTCGCTTAGAAATGTAATGCAGCCTTTTTAATATCGTCTCTAACACATCCTCTTCTCCTGCGGGTGAATCAGTTCTATAATAAATTAAATTCTGTCGCACTTACAGCGGCAAAAGAACAAGTGTACTGAAATTCCGAAATGCCTACAACCCATTAGCCTGTTAATCTTATTCGTTTTAGCAGTTGTGTAATAAAACTTGACGTCATATTGTCGGGAAAATACGTCATGGAACTATTACTTAATAAGGTAAGATAAAAATCCATTTTATATATCTCTCAGCTGGGAAGCTAACACCCAGCTATTAAATTTGTCACTGTATCCGCGCCACTTCACCAGGTATTGTTTGTATCGTCCGCGGCCCTTCTCAGCTAAAATCTTATCGACTTTGAATAGGGCGTCTTTATCAACCGTAACAACTTGCAACTCCTCCTCGTAAAAGGTACCCGCAACAGGATCGTTATTAAGATCGTTTATGCGATAAACTGGAGGTCTTCTTTTTATCGCTGCACTAATTGTAAAAACGTCCTCGCTCCAGTTCGTTTCGTATCCCTTCTCAAAGGTGTACTTAGTTCTGGCGATACTAACATGTTCACCGGCTTTATATTTAGGATGACGTGATGTGCATAAGCCTTTCTCGTACAGGTTATTCCATACCATACAAAATGTTTTCATCGTTTACAGTTGCAGGGGCCATCTTTGTACTTGAAAGAGGGCTATTGTTATAAGCAAGTCACAAGTTTTTGGAGCACATCAATATACCTGTAGGAATTTTTGTAGGTGAAATAACGCCACATCTTTGTTTTCAATGTTTTATTAAATCTTTTAACCACAGGTGCTTTTACATCAGGATTATTTGTTACATAGAAATTGATATTTTGTTTCTTAAAATGTTTTGTACACTGACCGCCACAAACTCCTTGCCTTTATCCGTCTGTAGATTTGCCGGTGTGTTATCGCTTTCCTTAAGAATATCGGTGAATGCTTCAATTACAGATGCTGCTGTCTTAGTTTTAAGAACTCTCAGGCCCTCTTGCTAAACACATCAATAACCGTTAGTATGTAGTTGTATCCACTATTGTTTACTTAAAGTTCGCATATCGCAAAGATCCGCTTGCCACAGCTCGTAAATGTTTCTCACAATATATTTATTTCGCAGAAATTTTTTTCCGACAGCATTATCTAAAGGTGCAAAACAAACCCGACCAGATGCTCTGGATCATAGTATAAAGCATCCATGTTACGTTCTCCACGTATCCCAATCTAGTGAAAGTCGCAAACTGTCGCCATCCGTGTGGGTTTGTAGTTTTTCACTGTCTTAATGTTTCGTGAACCAGATCGATAATGTTAGAATGAGGGATGATCTCACCTTTTATTGTGACAGTACCCCTATTATCCCAAAATACATCACCGCCCTTATGCAGTATACGCAAGAAATCAGTACCTTTCTTCCTGTATGAAACAGGCAGTGTTGATACTATCTCGTCGTCTGCCAGACCATTGCGTTTTTAAATATTTGCTAAAACCAACACGCACATCGTGTATTAACACTAATAATTTGATGTATATCTAATTATAATGTCTAAGGGGCTACGACAAGTGGGCGCAGACCTAATACAAGTTCTTATAGCTGTCTTACAAGTTAGCATTAGAGTCCCTTATTTCAAATTTCCCACCGTAACCATTGGAGAGCCTTAAGCCTCCAATCATAGCTCAGAAACTG
This sequence comes from Vesta saturnalis, assembly GCA_036346205.1. Classification (NCBI taxonomy): domain Eukaryota; kingdom Metazoa; phylum Arthropoda; class Insecta; order Coleoptera; family Lampyridae; genus Vesta; species Vesta saturnalis. The sequence continues at coordinate 1,285,273 of JARFJB010001844.1, read as the reverse complement.
GGTGTGTCTAAGAACCAATCAGAAACTAATCAGGTGAAAGGGGCTGGCCTTAGGACCTTCATTCAGAACATTGTATGCGCACGCATTTGCCTACCTTCCAGGCTCTGAACTGTAAAAAAGCTCTTAATACAACCAAATTAGGGTGAAAACTCCATCAAGGGGCTGAAAATGGCCCCCGAAAAGAAGCTGTAAAAAAAAATGTCCGACAAAAATACACCTCCCGCGTGGGCGTAAACAAAAAGTGGTGGGGAAGGTGTCCCAAGGGTCGGGGTTTGTGACGTAAAAAAAGTGGAGGGGATGGTGTCTCCTTTCCACTGGTATTAGTGATCCAATGGATACAAACATAAATAATGACCATGTTTTAAATGATTTTTTAAGTAAAGTATGTTTTAATATACAAGACACAGTTTAAGTTAGACTCCGTGGTTAGCTGGTAATTCTAATTTGAAAAGCAATCATAAAATAGCTGAAAAACGTCTAATATCCACGACCAAAGGTTTAATTTTTAAAAATTTGTTTCAGAAGTATGATGATGTTTTTAATCTTTGGAAAAAGTAAGTTATCGTGGAACAAGTTTTAGAAGAGGATGGTGAGGGTTACTATCTTCTACGCAAACCTGTTTTGAATGAGGAAGCCAGTACAAAAATAAGGCCAGTGTTTGATGCCAGTTCGAAGGCAGTAGGTGAACTATCTTTGAATGATTGTTTGGTCAGATGCCCCAATTTAATTGAAAACATTATTCCTTTAACTATGAAATTTAGAGAAAAACGAATAGGAGTAATTTCTGATATTGAAAAGGCTTTCTTACAAATATCTGTTGTGGGAGCAGACAGCCAATTTTTTTAATTTTTATGGTGGAATTTATGTAATAATGATAGAGAAATAGTTGTATATAGACATAATAGAGTAGTTTTTGGGGCGACATCAAGTCCGATTGTACTACCTGCTACTTTAAGTTATATTTTAGATACAACACCTCCTAATTATGATCACACCGCGGCTCAATTAAAAGGGTCACGTTATGTAGACAACTGTGTGACTTCTGTTGAAAATATTGATGAATCAGAACATTTTATCAAGCAGAGTGAAGTTATTATGAGTCGAGGTAAATTTAATTTAAGAGGTAGGATGTGGACTATGGACACATCACAACACTCCATGCACATAGGTGATGAAACCCCCGTGTTAGGTATGTTGTGGGATAGGTGGCGGGACGAGTTACTTGTAAATAGTCACAGCTTCATTTTGTCAAAAGACGAGTTTTTTTACTAAAAGAAAATTATTGGCTATTAGTCAAAGAGTTTTTGATTCAATTGGACTAACATGCCCTGTTATAATAATCCCAAAAACAATTTTACAGGATTTGTGGAGCCTAAAATTAGGTTGGGACGACCCACTACCTATACCTATTAATAATAAGATGAGGTCTTCGGCTAGTTAGTTAGGATTATTAGCTAAGTGTAGAATACCAAGGAGGTTAATTTACTCTAGTTTAATAAGAGAACATTGCTCTCTGCATGTTTTTTGCGACGCTTCGAAACGTTTGTATGCAACCCGTATTTTTATGAGAGAAGAATATAATGAAGGAATAATGTCAGCCTGAACTGCGCCAAGGCGAGAGTGGCTCCTTTGCTGGGTAGTGTCACCATACCTAGATTAGAATTAATGCTGCTTTAATAAGTGCTCGCTTGGCTAGAGAGGTTAAGAAATCTTTAGGTATGACAGATATTCAGGTCCATTATTGGACAGATTCTTCTATTGTACTGTCTTGGTTAAAAAATCCCCTAATTTTAAATGTTTTCGTGGGGAACAGATGTAAAGAAATTCTTTCTCTTACTGACGAGAAAGACTGGTTTTATGTACCGGGTTTCATGAACTCAGCAGACCTACCATCGCGTGGTTGTGATGCCAAATCACTTGTGAGTTCAGAATGGTGGTTGGGACCACATTGATTGAGACAGACACCACTGTCGTGGCGTAAGTCTGAAATTGAAGTAGACCAAAATTTGTTTGTATCAGAATGTAAAAATACAGTCATAACGGCTGTTGTTAGTCAAGTAAATATTTCTGAAATATATTTTAATTATTTTAGTAAGTACAATAAGTTATTAAGAATGATCGCTTGGATGTTTAGATTTTGTAAAAATAGTCGTATTAAGAAGGAACATAGAACATTAAAATCAACATTTGATTTTCATGAAATTCAATAAGCAGAAGTATCATTAATCCGTTTAATACAAATTGAGGTCTTTGGTAATGATTTAAAATCCTTAAGTATAAAAGGGCACAATATTTTTTTTGATGCAAATAAGTTACAATAAAAACTAGACTAATTTATGGCGATGACAGTGACAATTTTAAATGTCCAATACTTTTATCTGGAAGTCATCACATTGTACAAAAATTAATTCAAAGTAACACCAAGAGAATTTGCATGCAGGAACTCAAACACTTCTTTCCAAATTAAGAGAAAATTATTGGTTGCTAAGAGGAAGAAATCGAGTTATACGTAATGGTGTGGTTTGCAAAAGGCATTCAGGTAATCCAATTAGTACCCCTGATGTACCGTTTCCTAGAAATAGAATTGATCTTAAAGGTAGCCTTTGAAATTAGTGGCGTTGATCTAGCAGGTTCCCTTATATTGAAGGGTGGTGATAAAATATGGACAGTGCTCTTTACGTGTGCGGTTTTTAGGGCAGTACGTTTAGAATGGATAGTGATGTTACTAAGAGTTTCAATTATATATTCAGATAATGGGTCTAATTTTCTAGGCACAAGTAATGCACTTTTTTGAACTTGCGTCAAATTCAATGGAAGTTTATATCACCATTAGCCCCATGGTGGGGAGGATGGTGGCCGAGGCTTGTAGGAATTATGAACGGTATGTTAAAACGAACTTTATGCAGAGCTTCCTTAAAGTTTGGAGAACTATGTACAATCATTTGCGAATATGAGAGCTTAATAAATGCACGACCACTGACTTATGTATCTGGAGAGAGTGAGAATTTGTCACCTCTCACTCCAGCAACATTTTTGCAAGATCTAGGCGGAAATGAAGTCCTAGACTTGGACGTAGTTGATTTTAATTCATTAAATATAAGACGTCGTTACCTATTGGATTTGAAAAGACAATTTAAGGGCAGGTTTCGGGTTGAATATTTAGCCTACTTGACGGGTAAAAAGTCCGGTAAGAACGGGGGTGTTGAAATAGATGTAGTATTGATTGGGACAGATAACTGTAAAAGAATTAATACACCCTTGAGTTTAATAGTAAAACCGTATACTGGTGCTGATGGTGGGGAGCGGGTAGCAGAGTTAAAAACCTCTACAGGAAAAATAATTCGGGATTTTATAATAGAAGTTTGTTACAATCTTAAGCGACTTTATCCTTTGGAATTATCCAATAGTGAGAAAATAGAGTCCAATTTAGTGGATGTTGAGAAAAATTTAGTTAAGTATAGTGAAAAAACAAATGATAGATCTGATAATATACAGAAGACTAAGAGGGGTCGAGTTATTAAGATCTCTAATAGATTTTCAGAATAATATTTTTCTTTTACCTTTGAAACCAATTTGGAATTTATGTTTAAATATAATTTTGCTATAACAACTTAATTTTAGATTGCTTGAAATTGTAAATTGGTTGCGTAAAACAACTGCTAGTTTTATGGCAAGTTGGGGAAAAATTATTGTGTTTTGTTGGCTGAACTGTACGACAGCTACATTTTTGTAACATCCTATGTTGTAGACAAGACAAAGTTATGTGTATTGATAAAAATGTTTTATTTTTTGGCTAGTTATTTTACCTTATTCTCTCGGTAATTGTCGCCAGTTAAAATTAACACTGTGAATGTAAGTTTCATCCACATAAAATTGTTCTAAGCAGCACAACTTTATCTGCATCGTCTAAGTTGGTTTTGGGCTGTGCTTTTTTTGTATTTTTCTTTGGCAAATATAATATATATAATATATATATATATATATATATATATATATATATATATATATATATATATATATACATATATATATATATATATATATATATATATATATATATATATATATATATATATATATATATACATATATATGTATGTATTAGTGTGTCAAAGATAAGTATGAACAGCATGGGGACCTCGGAAATCGTAAGAAATACATGGACGATTAAATCGGATAAAGTTGCGCGGTGGGGGGGGGGGCTATATTATGCCATCAAGAAACTAGATATTCGAAAGAAATCAAAAGTTTTAATTTTTTTCTGAAGCTATTTGAAGAGAAATACAAAAATAAACGGCACTTTCTCATTGCCACTTTTCTTGGTCTTTAAAGTGGCGTACATAGATTTCTTGTACAACCTTTCGTTTCCAAGAAACCAACATCAACTTTATTTTTTTACATGGTCGACAAAAGAAGTACACCGTGTACTAGACGGCGTTTGTCATCACGAATCCAGCGATATGCGACATAATATTCTTTCGCATGATTTCACGCAAAAAAGGCATTTTAATAAATGTTGAACTTTATTGCTATGTAGTATGCCTTGGAATTCATAACAATGGAAAAACGAAGACGACGATTCACAAAATTATTCTAGTTATTAAGCATCAATTGCCTGGATTAAAAGATAGCCAGAAAAATAAATCATAGCATTTGTTTTTGTAGAGATACATTTTAAATATGGGAAACTTAAAATTAATAATTAGAAATGGTAATATTGCAAAATAACATAACATTATTCCATAGGATTATAAGAGCCACTACTTACCGTCACTTTGATCCCATCAAATTTGAGATTACCGATATTAAACAAACCTTAATCAAAACAGTGACCAAACAAATTCAGAGAAAACGTTAAACATATAAAAAACATGACTTACGATTACAATAAATGTTCAAATAAATTACCCCCATTTTCTAGACATAAGTATGCCCGTCTAACTGTAGCATCTAACACCCCACTTAACATTTCAGGGGTAATTTTATTAAAAGCTGCTTGAACTGACTGAAGTAAGTGTTCCTGGGTTTCAAAACATTCTTTAAATACCTCACTCTTAATGTAACCTAACAAAAAGGAGTCCAAAGACGTCTAGTCCGGTGATCAGCGATATTGAGTTCTGGATATTCTGTTCATACGTGTATTATTTTGTGACCAGTAATGTGTGTTGCGTCTGTTGAAAACACCGTTGTTGGTTATCATGCTCTCATCTGTCCAAATAACTTTAAAGGGAAAATTCACGTTGTCCTCGCACATCCTGGTATACCACTCGCAATAATTCCTACGTCGTACATAATCACCTAGCCTTAGTCCTTGACATATTCGAAATTTGTAAGGCTTAAAGTGGTTCTCACTTAAAATATAATGATTTGTAGATTTCGCTACACTGCTCTGGTTTTCAATTCTTCTGGTTGATGATTCTGAATTTTCAACAATTGATTGCAAAACTTATATTGCTTTTCAGTACTTGAATTTTTTTTCCGGAAGATCACAGGTTTTTTAAATGAACCATATGCCTTTAGATTAGACTAAACGTGTGAAGATGGGTTTGTGTGGTTGTTTCCGTTCTGGATAATTGGAGTTGCAAACTCAGGTTTATGACAAATTCCTGTATCTGTTACACATAACTTTTTTGTCGCCACCACTATATTATCAAATTGATCCGGTACAAGGAAAGAACAAAGATCTGCATTTTTTGAGTTAACTGTATCTTAAAATGTTAATAGTAATCGCCCTAATTGTCTCATTGACTGACGTATCAATTCAAACTGTGTGCTTCCGTATTTATCAAATTGCATTGCACCAACTTTAACAATAACATCATATTGTTCCAGTTCTTCACTAGCCACTCACCATTTGGACACTGGCCTTTGGATAGATACAAACAATATAAAATTAGTAGCATCAATATATCATTTATATGAAATGGTTATACGAGAAGCTATTGAAATAGAGAAACGACCGAATTCTCTCAATAAGCGTGATGATGGCCTACGACAATAGCCCATTTGGAAACATTTATTAAAGAAGACAAATGCAACCCCCTTGACTAATGGTACATATAACATTCATCAAGCTGTTCATTTAACGTCCACTAAAAACACCTACCACCCGTAACCGAACTTCAAACGCAAGATGATTGCTTCTTTTCTATTATCAAACCACTATTTCCGAAGGGTTGACCTGAATAGTTACTTGATATACGCGTTAAAATAATTAGACTTAGATTTCAGATAATTTTTTAATGTTAACTTCAGTTTAATCTATTCTATATATATATATATATATATATATATATATATATATATATATATATATATATATATATATATATATATATATATATATATATATATGTATCATACGTTGGTTTTAACATCTTTTAGATCGCCAAAGAAAGATACAAAAAAAACAAAGCCCAAAACCAACTTAGACGATGCAGACAAAGGTGTTCTGCGTAGAACCATTTTAAATACCTTTACTGTTGACAAAATTGTGCTTACAATACCAAATATTCTAAGAAAATTTAAAGAAACAGGATACACTGGAGGAATAGAGGGGCTTTCGTTGGAGAAAAAAAACCAACAGAAAGCTTTAATGGAAAAGTACGACATTCGTCAGTTAAGAGTGTCTTATTTTCGTACCATTAAAAGCTACAGAAATGAAAAAAGACCGATTATATACATGGATGAAACTTACATCCACAGTTCTCATACTGTGGCTACTTGTTGGAATGACAATTCCAATGAAGGATTAGCAAGGCCTATATCAAAAGGTCAAATATTAATTATTGTTCATGCTGGTTGCTGTATATTGATGTTTTGTGTTAGGTTTTATTAAAACACCTTTAGGCCATGATTGAATAACAGAGTGTTCTTTATTTTTGCATCGTTGCCGCTCACTTCTTTGCATAGTTGCCAGACTGTACCAAATATGCAAGTACATCGTAACACCTTTCCTCCTATTGAGAGAGTTACTAATAAATTTATAACAAAGAAATGTTTATAAATCTAACATGTTTCTTTTCTTAATTAAACGTTCTTTGCTCTATTATCTAACTTAACCTTATATCTACGATTGCCTAGCTATTCTAAAGGTTACCCCAGGTGTCCAAATTGAATTTGGTTTTGTTTGCATATACACTCTTGTATGCGATACCAAAGGACTAAAAGTTTTTAAGTAAATCTATTATAATACTGTTCCTGTTCCTTTTGTTATTTATTTAATTCCTCATGGTATTGTTTAAAGTTAATTGTTGCTGGTTTAAATAGTTTTGTGGCTATGGGTAAATTTGATCTTGTAGATCTTGACATTAATAATTGATTTGGTGAATCGTTTCCTATGGGTGTGTTGCTATATTGTAATAATGCCAATTGTACGTTTTTCCCATCATTGCTTACTTTTTTGATTATTTTTTTTATTGTTTGTATATGCCTTTCGGCTATTCCATTTGATGAATATTAGTCGAGGGGAAATAAGAAAGCGCATGACGATAGGTTAAAAGCGATATTACAAGCAGCTAGGGAACAAGGTGTTAAATTTAATATTAAGAAAAGTAGAATAGGACAAGATGACATAGTTTACATGGGACACGTAATTAGTGAAGATGGGCTATAATGGAAATACCAGTTCCAAAAAACAAAACTGATGTTCAAAAAATATTGGACATTCTAACATATGTAAGTAAATTTGTGCCGGGATTCACAGCAAATACAGGTTCATTGTGGGAACTTTTAAAAAAAAATGTTGTTTTTGTATGGGATAAAAGACGAAAGGATGCGCAACATTTATTGAAACTAAAATTAAGTAACAGTCCAGTACTTCAATATTACGATGTCAATAATGAAACGGTTGATGCTAGTCAAGAGGGCCTTGGAGCAGTTTTACTCCCAGATAACTTACCGTGCGCGTACGCTTCTAAAGCATTAACAGAAGTACAACAACGTTATGCAGTTATAGAAAAGGAATTACTTGCGATATGTTTCGGGTTTCAAAAATTTCACGAATATGTATATGCAAAAAATGTTACAGTTGAAACAGACCACCGGCCATTAATAACGATATTTAATAAGCCACTTAATAAATGTCCTGCGCGGTTATAGCAAATGCTGTTACAAATTCAAAAATACCAGATATCCTTAAAGTATAAACCGGGTAAAGATCAAATAATATCTGATGCATTGTCAAGAGCGAGTATTAAAGATGAAATACTAGATGAATTAGATGAAGATTTAAACTCTCAACTACGTTTCATAATGTTAAATGTTAATGTAACCGATAGAAAACTAGAACAAATAAAAGAGTTAACTAGTCAAGATCATGAACTGATAGAATTAAAGAAAATTATACTAAACGGGTGGGATAAAGATAACAAAAAACAATTAAATGTAGTTAAGCAGTATGCAAATATAAAGAAGAGTTGACAATTAATAACGAAATTATATTTAAGGGTAAATAGTATAGTAGTACCGCGTAGGTTGCGAAAAGAAATACTTATTAAAATACATTATAGTCATTTACGCATAACAAATGTTTAAAATTAGCAAAAAATTCAGTTTTTTTTGCCAACCATGAAAATTGAGATAGAACAGTTAGTGAATAATTGCCATCTCTGTTTTTCAATATGGAAATTCCGAACCAGCAGAACCTCTTATTTCACATGAATTTCCTAAGTTACCCTGGTATAAAGTAGGTTGCGATTTATTCGAACTAAACGGAGAAAAATATTTGCTATTAATCGATTACTATTCGAAATATGTAGAAGAAAACTTAAAAACAGCTACGTCAAGCAATAAAGTTACTGATGTGATGAAACAATGTTGGAGCTCCAAATTTGTGAGTGTTAGATGGGGGTCCACAATTTACACCTCGAATGAATTTAAATCATTTGGAATCGAATGGGATTTCAAACATATAATAAAGTCACCCACAAATGCACAATCAAATGGAATGACCGGAAGGTACATACAAACAATAAAAAAATTAATCAAAAAAGTAAGCAATGATGGGAAAGACGTACAATTGGCATTGTTACAATATAGCAATACACCCATATGAAACTATTCACCAAATCAATTATTAATGTCAAGATCTACAAGATCAAATTTACCCATAGCCACAAAACTACTTAAACCAGCAACAATTAACTTTAAACAATACCATGAGGAATTAAATGAAAAACAAAAGGAACAGGAACAGTATTAAATACATTTAGATCGTAGTCACGTATGACCACTGTCACTTGTAGCCACCCACAGCTACTTAAACCTAAATGAAGCAGTCACACTATACCACTAATGATGAACAATAGACAAGCGCATTGAATAGTTGCAATTTTGTTTTTATGTCAAATTCTTAAGCTATATTTGTGTGTGTCCTAGACAACTTTGTTTGTGTAACTTGTCTTCGTCAGAAACTGAATCTGAGATTTCGACTGTATATTATCATTATAAAAAATAATACAAGAGAAAGAGAAAATGTTGGACGCGTGAAATTTTTTTACACCGAAAACAATTAGGTGAATATCACCAACTAGTTTCCCAATTACGGCACGATTCCAAAAAATGTTATGGGTATTACAGAATGTGCAGTGCAGTGTTTGATTATTTACTTGAAAAAGCAGAACCTTCTTTTGTAATAGGGCATTCAAAATTTGGCAAATCTATTAGTTTTGTAGAGAAACTTACTGTTACAATAGGGTAATGGTGAATATATGTAACCAAATTACTTACATAATTAATTTATTGTATTTTGTAGATACTTGGCTACTGGTGAATCGTTTCATTCTTTATCATACAGATTCCGAATAGCACATAATACTATTTCTGTTTTTGTAAAGTCTGTTTTAACATGTATATATGAGACATTGAAGAATGAATTTCTAAAGTTTCCTACCAACCAGGAGTTTAAACAAATTGCAAATGAGTTTTTGGAAAAGAAAAAATTTCCGCACTGCATAGGTGCCATAGATGGCAAACACGTTCGTGTTCGTAAACCGGAATATGGTGGTTCCTTGTATTATAATTATAAGGGCTATAATTCAAATGTATTACTTGCTGTAGTAGATGCCCGGAACAATTTTATAATTATTGATGTGGGTAGCTATGGCAAAAATAGTGGCATTTTTGACCACTCAACATTTGGGAAAATGTTAACTGCAAAACAATTGGATTTACCTAAATCAGAGCCTCTGGAAGGTGATGAAGAAAATAACATTCCATTTGTTTGTTGGGGATGAAGCATTTCGATTAAGTGAAAATCTTTTGAAACCGTACCCTAGACGTCAATGAGATATGCAAAAACGAAGATTTAATTATAGGCTGTCATTTGCAAGACAAAGCGTAGAATGTGCATTAGGTATTCTGGTTGCAAAACTTAGAATATTTGAGGACAGCATTGCAGTATTTCCAGAAAACGTTGATAGCATCATAAAAGCTGGATGTGTATTTGCATAACATGATAAGAAGGATGGAGAATACTGAGATGACTTTTGAAAATGCTATATCACAAGCCTTTACTCAATTAGCTTCCAGTAGGAGCCAAAATCAGTTGTGCGGTAATGCCAGAGATTTGCTGGATAAGTTTTGTGACTATTTTAGTGGTGCTGGTTATGTACAGTGGCAAGATGATATTATCTTTCAACACGAAAATAATTAAAAACAAATTTTTATTTGAAACGGACAATTTTATCGTAACAGAACAAATATGTACTAAATTCTAAATGAAGAGCTAAAAACTTTGTTGTATTAGTTTATTGCTGAGTGAACAATTTATAACATAAATCCTGTAAGGTTTCAACCTTAAACAATCTTAAATTATGTGGAGTAAGCTGAACCATGTCTGGTAAGAGACTTAGTAAAAATAATTCATTGGGTGTTGATTCTTTTTTTGGAGTTCCTTGAGATTTTGTTTTCGACTGTAAGTAAGTGATAATGCTTCATCCACCTGTGAATTATTTTTTCGTTTTGACTTTCGAGTAGTAGTTGTATTTTCCTCTTCTGGCATCTCATTGACACCAAACTGCACCTCTTCGTTGTCATCAACAGAGGGCCTTGCCTTATTGAGGTCCAGATTTTCATTTGAAATTTTTATTTCATTACATACTTTTAAAAGGAATAAAGAATTTAAAATGTAAATTAAAGTTTTTTGGTCCTAAGTATAAGCAAACATTAATTAGTATATTATATTAAGTAGGTACTTTAATATAAGTGTAATGAAAAAAAATTTATCTTAGGATACTTACTTTATTTGAACTGCAATCTGTACGAGGACAAGAACTGGGGGTCGATATTACTTGTTGTATTTCTTTCTATAACAAATGGTGCTAAGAATGACAAACTATCAAAATAAACCCATTTCTTTAATGTTTTAGCACCAGCGCCAGATGCTTGTTTCATGTTTCTCCTTTGATGGTATCCTGTTCTCAATATCTGCCATTTGTGTTTCAATTGCCGTTCTAAATTATGGTTATTATTAAATGTCGGTAATGAGCATTCATTAATATGTGTTTACCAGTTTTACCAGAAAAATGTTGCAATATGCTTTTCCAATGAGACTCTGTAACGTTTTGATTATAATATCCTGGAGAACTATGATCATACAATCGATATCGCCTGTTGTCCAATTTGCCATATTTAAATATGTTTCTCTCAAATTAACGAATACGATTTTAACCAAACAATTTATTGTCACCAAGTAAACTATGCATGCGTCCAACCATCCACCGTACACCAAAATACAAGCAAGTTTGAAATTATAAACCGATTGGTGGATGTGAACAGTAAACGATAGTAGACGGCGGTGGCTATATCTGAATAGCGTCATTACTTAATAATGGATTGAATTTTGGTTGGTAATCACCGGTGACTGCGGTCTTACTAAAAATTCCTTTGGTATCGGATACAAGAGTGTATATGCAAACAAAACCAAATTCCATTTGGACACCTGGGGTAACCATAGAACAGCTAGGAAAACGTAGATATAAGGTTAGTTAGATAATAGAACTATATTGATTAGAAATAGATGATTTATTAAAGAGATGCGAAATTATAATAACGATAAAGGAACAATGCAAAATAGGATAACACATAAACCATTCAGGAAGGTAACATTAGTGGACAAAGTAGTTACGCACATTTATAATAACTCATTAGAGCTAGGAATACCTAAGATCAACGATTTAGTGCATAAGAATGTATGTGATAATAATGTAAATGAGTAATGTAGACCTCAAATCAGTACAAGTGCAAATAGAACTGTAGGCGAAAATCATAGGGAAGTTAGGTCAGGCAAAGAACGTTTAATTAAGAAAAGAAACATGTTAGATTTATAAACATTTCTTTTGTTGTAAATTTTTAGTAACTCTCTCATTAGGAGGGAAGGTGTATTTGTATATTTGGTACAGTCTGGCAACTATGCAAAGAATCCATCGGCAAAGATGCAAAAATAAAGAACATTTTTGTGTTAGTCAATCATGGCCTAAACGTGTTTTAATAAAACATAACACAAAACATCAATATACAGCAGCCAGCATGAATAATAATTAGTCTTTGACCATTTGATAGAGGCATTGCTAATCCTTCATTGGAATTGTCATTCCAACAAATAGCCACAGTATGAGAACTGTGGATATAAGTTTCATCCATGTATATAATCGGTATTATTTCATTTCTGTACCTTTAATGGTACGCAAATAAGACACTCTTAACTGACGAATGTCGTGCTTTACCATTAAAGCTTTCTGTTGGTTCGTTTTCTCCAACGAAAGCCCATACCTTTCACTACTTTCCGAAGAGAATCTATTCCTCCAGTGTATCCTGTTTCTTTAAATTTTCTTAGAATGTTTGGGATTGTAGGCACAATTTTGTCGACAGTATAGGTATCTACAATTGTTCTACGCAGCACACCTTTATCTGCATCGTCTAAGTTGGTTTTGGGCTTGTGTTTTTTTTTGTATTTTTCTTTGGCGATGTAAAAGATGTTACAACCAACGTATGTATGTATATATATATATATATATATATATATAAATGAACAGCTTGATGAATATTAATGTACCATTAGTCACGGGGGATGCATTTGTCTTCTTTAATAAATGTTTCCAAATAGGCTGTTGTCGTAGGCCATCATTGAGCTTATTGAGAGAATTCGGTGGTTTCACTATTTCAATAGCTTCTCGTATAACTCTTTCATATAAATGATATATCGGTGCTATTAATTTTATATTGTTTGTGTCTGATGTCCAAATGGTGAGTGGCTAGTGAAGAACTGGTGTTAAAATTTGTTATGTCTAATTTGTGTTCTTGAGCTCTAGTTGATATTTTTAGGTTAGTTTGTCTGATATAGCTCCTACTACAATCACTGTAAGGTTTTTCATAGACTCCGTGACATTCACCAAAAATTTTGTTTTTAGGGTTTCGTATTAGTTGTTGAAGGGTAACATGGAGTATAAAAATTCCTCTGAATTGGGTTACAGGAAATATTTGGAAATACGATCTGTCACACCTTTTATATATGGTAAGATAATTGGAATTTTTGTTTCCTCATTAGAGATGTTAAGGTCGTCATGTTATCTCGTTTGACTTTTTATTACTTTGCTTATCTCTCTTTGGCGGTAACCATTTTGAATTAAAATAGAAGTAATTTTTTTTAATTTCCATTTCTCGCGAATGTTCATCGGTTAAACGACTAGATATTAAAGATTTCATTACACCTTGCAGTTGGGTAGGATGGTGATGTGACATCGAATTAAGATACTTATTAGTGTAGGTGGGTTTTCTATATTATTGGTGTTTAAATGTACCTTTTGGTAACTTTGCTATTAAGGTGTCTAAGAATGGCAATGGGTTGTTTGACTCTTTTTCCATAGTGAATTTCATATTAGGGTGTATGTTGTTGAGGTGATTAATGAAATTTTCTAAACATTCTAAACTATGTGGCCAAATTATAAAAGTATCATCAACGTATCTGTACCAGCATTTTGGTTTAAGTGGAACTGCAGCTATGGCTTGATTTTCAAAATGTTCCATATAAACATTAGCAATAGCGGGAGAGAGAGGTGAGCCCATCGGTGCACCTTGAACTTGTTTATAAAATTTAACATTATATATGAAATAAGTAGATTGCATGCAATGTTTTATTAATTTTATTAAATCTCCATTTACAGAATGAACGTTTCGTAGAATTTCTATTGTGACGTTAACTGGCACTTTGGTAAAAAGAGAAGTTACGTCAAAACTTACTAAGACGGCGTTTTGGTTGTAGTTGGTTTAGCTTAATTATAAAATCGAATGAGTCTTTAATGTAAGATTTAGGGTTTTCACAGATTGGTTTGCTAGGTATCGGGCAAGTTCATGAGTAGGCGAGTTAAATGCACTCACAATTGGTCTTAATGACCAGTTATCACCTTTGTGAACTTTTGGAAGCCTGTAAATTTTTGGGATTCAAGAACTCTTTCCTTTCGGTATAATTGAACGAATAATAACACTCGTGGAAACTTAAATGAATCTGTATATATATATATATATATATATATATATATATATATATATATATATATTGGGATGTTGAGATATGAGATGATTTAAAATGGCGACTTATACATTTATGAGGGGTAAAATAATTAATATTATATTTAGTTTGGGATAATTTATAATTTTAAATGTTGATATGATTGAAATAATATTTTAATTTTTATAATTATGTGCACCGCACTAGCTCAGATCTCAAATGGGGATAGAGTTCAGGGAATTTAGTTTGAAGTTAAAATTTTAATCTGGAAATGTGTATATGAAATACCCTTTATATAAGTGAATTGAAAGTATAAAAATAATTCTGAATGTAATTTGCTATCAACGCATGCGTTGTAATGAACTTAAGTGAAATTAAAAAGCTGTCAAAGATGTCAAATAAATAATTTAGAAAATTAATGTTTAGATCCAAAATAAAATTTAGAAAAAGAAAATAAATTAATATCTTTACAGGTGTTTACACAAGTAAATATTTAAAATTCTTAACCAAAAACATATATGTAACAAATATAAATTGCAGGAAATTTTATCAATGAATGTTCACCATAAGTAGGGTTATTAACATTTGTGACTCACATATACTGTCCTCACTGTAGATTGATGTCTTCGGATACTCCAGCTGGATGCAGGCAATGTCCACTCGATTACAGTTGTTACCATCACCCAATACTGCTAACTCGATTCTCGGTTGTCGAAGACACCAACTTCCAAACTTAAAGATGTTTTCTCCAAAATCGGCAAACTTCAACCACTTATTTTATTTCGGTAACTTTTTATTTAAATAATTTTAAAGCTTAATGAGTGATATCGTTTTAGAAATATGTTTAAATATCCAAAATTTTGTTGATAACACTTTTATTTTTAGCTACCGATTAAAATTCTGTTTAAAAGAAATTGTCCGAAGAAATAAAACAGCATTAACCAAATAAAAATGGGTTTTAATTTGGTATAAACGGAATTAATTTAAGTTGGATAACACAAAAGCAAATCTTTACAAAATCGTGACACAAATTAACACGAACAATAATATTTTTCGAAAAACGACAGGTATCGGAGACCGAATTATTTATTTCAAACCGTCGATATAAAAACAAGTGCTATCGAACGTATTCTTCGTAAAGTAAAACTTCTTGACGAATTTAAATTAGGTTATGAACTTACTTTTTAACACAAATTTCACAACACTGTTTTAACCTTTTACACTTTTGAACAAATTCTAGAGAGAGATTGATTTCCTGAGCACTTGCTTTTATATGTTTCTGGTTGTTACCAAAAATTCATTTTTTTTACAGCCATATTGCAAAAGTAACTAGGGCTATGATTGGTGGATCTAAATTACAAATTGGACTCAAATGGAAATTTGGCCGTAACTTTCTTATACCTAATCGAAATTGAAAATTAAAAACGGAAATGAAAACTACGCAAAATTTTGAACAAAAAGACACCTAACAAGCTATAATTTCTAACGTTAATATACGAAGTAACCTCATCTAACTTAAATAAGCTTATAACTATTTACACTTACAAGCTATACTAAAACTAATTGCAAAATGGAATTCTGAGAACATTTTACACAAGAATACATATCTTTTGTGTTGGAAATATTTAATTTAAAGAAAATTTTAAGCTTTTGTAATATTATCTTAAATTCACCTCAGATTTAGCATAATTTTGCGGAGAAAAGCGCTGTATCCTTATAAAAACTGTGTCATATTAAGAAAGAACATCTATTATTTGCTTTAAGACCAAAATCTAAGTCTAATAATGCGAAAAAAGTATAGAATTATGTAAAAAACCTAAAAATTATGACCTAACCAAACTTAAATCTAAAAATGAAAATAATTTATATTTAAAAATGTTTTTAACACTTGAAATGTTATGTTTAAGGTTTGTACTTCTTGTCTTTATTATTCTCACTTTGTATTTGCAATGCATATTGTTATATAGTGTTGCATTGAAAAATTTTCATCGTCTAACACTCTTTTGAAATATTTCACTATATAAATGTACGGCACTATAAATGTCTGTATGCCATAATGTTCTAAATGTTGTTCTTATTGTGAATCTTGTATCATAATTTTTGTCACTAATTCGCTTCCAAAAATATGTGCGAAAAATGTCTAAACTGTCCATATTATAACCCTTTTATGAAATTTTTGTATTTCCTGCATTCAAAAAACTAATCATACACTATCCCTAACATAATCCTAACTATATAGTTCATGTTTAAACACCTGTAAAGTGTTCACTTGCCAAATTACCCTTGTAAAATTGACTTTTATTGCAATAATTGCAATACTAAAATGACTTTACGAAAATGGTTATATTTAACATTCTTGACAATTTTGTTAGCAGCAAATTGCTTTTTATGATAAAACCAAACTAAGTAAATGATATTCAGACTAATTTATATCAAACAAATTTATTTTAATCACATCGTGAACCAGATTTATATAGAATTGTGTCTTGCACATGTATCGAGCTAGAAATCACCCCTTTTTATTACCCAAATGTCCTTTAAGCTGTCCGATACTTCTATTACCTCTTTCTGAACATCTCAATATATATATATATATATATATATATATATATATATATAATATATTATTCCATCAAGAAACTAACTAAGTTTACCTTACTTCCGTAGATATTCGAAAGAAACCGAAATTTCTAATTTTTTTCTGAAGCTATTTGAAGAGATATAAAAAAATAAACGGGACTTTCTCATTGCCACTTTTCTTGGTCTTTAAAATGGCGTTCACAGATTTCTTGTACAACGTTTCGTTTCCAAGAAACCAACATCAACTTTATTTTTTTAAATGATCGACAAAAAACTACACCGTGTAGTAGACGGCGTTTGACATCACGAAACCAGCGATATGCGACACAATATTCTTTGGCATGATTTTATGCAAAAAAGGGCGTGTTAATAAATTTTGAACTTTATTGCTATGTAGTATGCCTTGGAATTCATGGCAATGGAAAAACGAAGACGAAGTTTCCCACAAAATTATTCTAATAATCAAGCAGCAATTGCCTGGATCAACAGATAGCCAGAAAAATAAATCGTAATATTTATTTTTGTAGAGATACATTTTAAATATGGGAAACTTAAAATTAATAATTAGAAATGGTAATATTTCAAAATAACATAAGATTATTCCATACGATTACAAGAGCCACTAGTTCCCATCACTTTGATCTCATCAAGATTAAGATTATATTAAACAAACCTTAATCAAAACAAAAACAGTACAAAACAAATTAACGTTAAACATATAAAAAACATGGCTTACTATTACAATAAATGTTTAAATCAAATTACCCCCATTTTCTAGACATAAGTATTCCCGTCTAACTGTTGCATCTAACGCCCCACTTAACATTTCAGGGGTAATGTTATTAAAAGCTGTTTGAACTGACTGAAGTAAGTGTTCCTCGGTTTCAAACCATTCTTTAAATACCTCACTCTTAATATAACCCCACAAAAAGAAGTCCCGAGGCGTCAAGTCCGGTGATCTTGCAGGCCAGGGTATTTCACTGTAAGTACTAATAGGTTTCGTTGGAAATCGCTCAGACGAACATTGTTGAATACTTCCGGAGTTATGTGGTGGTGCACCGTCTTAACTGCAACCAGCACTCATGTACAGCAGCTAATGGCATATCATCTAATGCATCTTTCAATTCGTTTCGTATAAGGTCCATATAACGCTCTGAATTCAGAGTATGATGGTAGATAAAGGGGCCTATGATACGTGTATCAAAAATCCCACACCAAATAATGAATTCGAAGCGATATTGAGTTCTGGATATGCTGTTCATACGTGTATTATTTTGCGTTTGTTGAAAATACCGTTATTGGTTATCATGCTCTCATCTGTCCAAATAACTTTAAAGGAAAAATTCACGTTGTCCTCGCACATCCTGGTATACCACTCGCAATAATGCCTACATCGTACATCATCACCTGGCCTTAGGTCTTGACATATTCGAAATTTGTAAGACTTAAAGTGGTTTTTATTTAAAATATAATGAACTGTAGATTTCGCTAATTTTTAATGAATCGTATGCTTTTAGATTAGACACTACACGGTAAAGATGGGCTTGCCTGGTTGTTTCCGTTCTGGGTAATTGGAGTTTCAAACTCAGTTCAATGATAAATTCCTGTATGTGTTACACATAACTTTTTCGTCGCCACCACTACATACTCAAATTCATCCGGTACAAGGAAATAACCAAGATCTGCATTTTGTGAGTTAACTGTATCTTGTAACGTTAATAGTAATCGCCGTAATTGTCTCATTGACTGACATATCAGTTCACACTGTGTGCTTCTGTATTTATCAAATTGCATTGCACCAAATTTAATAATAACATCATCTTGACAACATCATTGTCATATGTCATCAGGTCTAAGTTTTGCAACAATTTCGTTTAAAAAGTTATGAGAGAATGATTTGCCAGAAGCACAATTTAATATGGCTCGGCTTTCAGCTACAACATGTCGTGAGTTCTTGTATTCATTTAGTTGACATTTTTTAGCATGACTCCATATATGATTTTTTAACATAAATCCCAAACACTGTGGGCAAGGTCCATAATCATTACAAGTTTTTAATTTAAACTCATCAACAGTGGGTCGCCTAACTAATACCAGCTCACCTTGTTTTGAAGAAATTGTCTCAATCTTATGATAAAAATCGTCAACTTTTATTAAACTGGCAAGGCTCGATTTCCTCCCATGCGAATGTTTTCGATATAACGCTAGTATCTTGGCAACGTCCATATTATCAGCATGCTTCAATATGATATGTCTACTTATGTTAATGAACAATTTGTGGCAAAAATAACATGAATGATGCTTATTCCTCAGCCTTTTTCATTTTTTTCACAACAATAGTGTCATAATTCGCAAAATCACTATTAAGTGACTTCCTTTTTTCTTCAACTGATGAATGAATTTCATTGGATTGGATCTCCGATGTTGAATAATCTATAAGGTAAATTTGTTTATTAAATATACATTGTGTAGGTACCAAAATAAAGGGCTAGAAATTTGAAAGTGCATGTGTCACGAGTAGTAAATAAATAATCATAGGTACCAACTTAATAATAAAGTTTTTAAAGACTAAAGCTAGCTTTAGTTTAAGTCATTAAATTCATTTTGATTTAACTTATTTGGCACTTCAATTAAATTTTTAAATCTGCTATTAATAGTGGTGACGATAAACTATACTTGTTATCGAAACATATGATTTTTATAATTTATCGTGAAATACACGATTTAAAAACCCACGAAACGATAATTTATATTTTCGTTTAGCATTGAATTATTACAGGAAAGCTATACATATTCACTGCTTACGCTCACTTCTGCTTTTTTTTGACAAATTTTCCTGACAACTGTTAGAATTATGACCATTTTCAGAACCTACAGGTGCATTTCATATATACATAGAAACTTAATCATACTCAAAAATTGAAGCTTTAATTGGCTTACCTGTATTTATCACATCATCGATTCTTTTGTTAAATTGCTCTTGCGATGAGTTGTTTAAGAAATTATTATCACTTTACAGCTCCTACAGGTAAATTTCCTACAAACACAGACACAATTGAATCATAATCATAAATTAAAGTTTGAATTCGCTTACGTGTATTTACCATGTTATGGATTCTTTCGATAGATTGCTCTTGCAATGAGTTGTGGAAATTATCATTGTTTCAGGTCTCCTAGTAAACTGTCTACAAAGAAATTTAATCACTCTCAAAAATTAAAGTTTTAATTCCCTGACCTGTGTTTATCACATCATCGATTCTTTCCATAGACTGTACTTGCGATGCGTTGTCAAAATTATCATTTATGTCATCTTTATTTTTGAATAAATTTCCCACAGGCAAAGAAACTTAATTATACTCAAAAATTAGTTTTATTCCTTACCTGATTTATCACATAGATTAATCTTCTAAAAGACTTATCCCGTAAAGGTTTTTCTATGAAATTTAATACGGATTCACAGTGACTATGTGTAACCATTCTATAGTCTCTATAGGCAAAGAAACGTGGCAATTCAAACAATGAAATTTAAGTATCTATCTTTACCTGTATCCATTATATCCTCTTCTTTTGTAATATCTTTATCCTGAGGAGGCCTGACAATTGGAATAATTTGCACCTGTGCATTGATTGAATTGTGAGGTTCCTACATGCATAATAATTATCGTCAAAAAAGTAAATGATTTATACCTACTTTCTGTTTCGCCGAGGCTGATGCTCCATTTCATCAACTTCCTAGTCCTTGAACTAACTAGGTACTTTACCAATTGATGATGATGTTTAATCTTCTTTGGAGATGATCCTGCACAATCAATTTGAAGTTCACTGGGCCTTTTTCGCACCTTAGAACTCTGATATCTCATCCTTTTTAGATGTGTTGATTTTGTCAAATCAGGTGTAGCTTCACGAACCCTTTTCCTGCTCTTCGTTCCCATACTTTCAATATTTAATTGTCTAACCCTTTTTGGATTTCCTGATTCAGAACTCTCACGTTGAACCTCATTAACTCTTTTCCCGCTCTTGTTTATCTCACTTCCAAATTTTGATTGCTTAATTCCTTTTAGATACCCTAATTCAGTAGTATTAGGTAAAGTTTTATTGACCCGTTTACTGCGATCCATTATTGACTGTATAGTATAATAAATACTAAAGCAGAATGTTATTTGAGAGCAAAAAGTTTTAACTATAACTTTGAAGCCCTGAATTATTCTAGGATTGCACACAAATATATGTAACGAATTTGATTGGTTAATCTGTCATATATAAGATAACATGATTGATAATATACTTATTTGAATAGCCAGTTCTCAATAGGCGCTTTCCTTTTATCATTTTTCTCTTTTACACTCGGTTCGCTCTTTCACATCATCAGTATGCAGTACAAATCCCCACTTGTTGTACCAAACGGGAGCAATCCACATTTGTCTACACGGCTTCTAAACTCTGGAATGATCTCCCTAGTTCCTCTTTTCCTCTCACTTATGATATGAGAACATTTAAGGTAACCGTTCATAGGCATCTATTGGCAATTCATTATCCCTCTATCCATCCTCCTAAGTGTTCCTGAGTGCTTTAGCACGATAGGCCAAATTTAGCCTGTTCAGGTCCAAAATCATATAAAAAAAGATAAATCTTACCACATATCAAAAAAATTTAGCGAGTGAAGCATTCCTTTTACACATTTGGGAACTGAGCGAAATAGAAATTTAGCTATCAAGAATTACCTTAGGGGTATGTGTTGCATTGATAAATTCAGCTCACATATAAAATCATTTTTGTTTTTACTAGTAGTTTCATAGTTAAGAACTGAGCTGGAAGTCTCCCGACTTGTAAAAGGAAACCATCTAATTACCGTAGTTTCGGGTGACTTGGGACTAGCGGGTGATTTGGGACAGAGTGTATTTTATTTAAAATATGCATACTGCCCTCTGTTAGGAAGTAGAGGAAGCTTGTAAACTTTTAGAATAGGTGTCTGGGTAGTAGGACGTGCAGAATTAATAATCGGTTAGAAACTGGAACACGTGTTAGTGTTTGAATAATAACTTTAAAAATGTGAGGAATATTTTACTAATAATAAACATAATAAACTTCTTGTTGTGTAGAGCACATGGGAAATATTAAACACATGTATTATTTTTTTCGTTAACTCTTGATATGAATGTAAAAGACCCCGATATTCAATGTTTAAACTTAACCTAAAAGTTTTAATACAGGGCCGGCTTTATTCTTTTGTCTTCTTTTCAGGGTGACTTGGGACATGCCAAATAAATATAAGAGAATACAGGGAAGTCGCAAATATCGCGATTTCTCAGATGAGGTGCTAGATACAGCATTAAAGGACATAACTAATAATCAATTAACATTTAGAGAAGCTAGTGAAAAATATGGCATCCCCAAATCCAATTTGGAAAGAAAATATAATAAAAAAATATGAAAAAAAATGGCGGTCAAACAGTATTAACAACAACCGAAGAAAAATTAATATGTCACGCGATTGCATCAGCTAGTGACTGGGGATTTCCTTTCGAAGCATGTGACGTTATGGATTTAGTTGAAGGCTACATGGATAGACAAGGAAAGAAATGTTCAACATGGAATAACAATAAACCTGGCATTAGTTGGTATTATGGATTTATTTCAAGAAATATTGAGTTAAGTGTACGTCTCTCAGAAAATATTAAAAGAAGTAGAGCTGCGGTTTCTTCAGCAGTCATTAATAACTACTTTGATAATCTGGAGGTTTCTTTAGCAGGAATTCCCAGTGAAAACATATTAAATTACGATGAAAGTGGATTTACGGACGATCCGGGCAGAAACAAAGTAGTAGTCAGAAAGAAATCGAAACACGCAGAAAGAGTATTAGACTCATCTAAATCCAATACATCTGTTATGTTTTGTGCAACAGGCAGTGGCAAAATGCTCCCTCCTTACATAGTGTATAAGGCGGAGCACATCTGGAGTACATGGACCGAACGAGGTCCGGTTAATGCTCGATACAATAGGAGTAAATCTGGTTGGTTTGACCAAAGTCTTTTCGAAGACTGGTTTATGTCAGTGGCGTTACCATATATGAAAAACTTGAATGGACAGAAAGCAATAATTGGAGACAACCTTGCTAGCCACATATCTATGAAAGTAATCGAAGAATGTGAATCAAATAATATTAAGTTCATTCTCTTACCCGCAAACAGCACCCATTTATGTCAACCACTTGATGTGAGCTGTTTCCGTCCAGTAAAAGGAGCTTGGCGCAGGATACTGAAAGAATGGAAAAAGAAAAATAAGGGTCCATTAAGAAAGGATCTGTTTCCAAGTTTACTCCGGCAAACGTTGGAGAAAGTTGAAGCCACTTCTGCAGACAACATAAAGGCTGGATTCAAAGCTACAGGTCTGGTACCATTAGATCGAGGCGTTGTCTTAAAGAAAATACCAAATCCAGATGAGCAGGTAAATGCGAACCAATCAGCGACTGACATAGTAAACACAATTAAAGATATTTTTGAAACAGCTCGATTTGGAGCAAAAGATAATGCCAAGCCTGTGGCTAAGAAGAAGAAACTCGATGTGCCAGCTGGTCGAAGTGTTTCTTTTGCCGATATACAGCAACCGCCAACTTCATCAGAACCACTTCAGATTAGAATTAAACCTAGAACATTTAGAAAAAAACCTAAATCGCCAGACAGTGAACCAACAAGTAACCCAATTGAGACTGAACTGTTAAGTGACACGAACGAGAGTGAACTAGAAGAATCTAAATTAACAGAATCTGAACTAGAAGATAATGAACCAGACTATAAAGTTAATGATTTTATAGTGGTCGAATTAACAACTGTAAGAGGAACGGCGAAACGGTTTATAGGTCAGTTAATAAATATAGAACCATTTCGTTGTTCTTTTTTAAAGATGCATTCAAAAGTAGACAACCAATTTTATTTCCCAGAAATAAAAGATATCGGAGACATTGAAAAAAATGAAATTCTCGGGAAACTGCCTCCTCCAACAACATTACGAAGAGGACATCTTCAATTTAATTCTAGTGCTTTGGGCAGACTTCTATAAAGACTCTATTAAAAATGTTTGTAATTATATCAATAAATGATTTTTCACAACTTCACTAGTTTAATTTTAACCCGTCTGAATAAAAAAAAACATTTAAAAACTTTTTTACCGTCCCAACTCACCTTATATGGTATACTTGAGACAAACATTGAAATTTACTACTGTCCCAAGTCACCCAAATGTCAGGGTGACTTGGGACACCATTATTTTATTTTTTTGTTATCAAACGGATAATAATATACTCAATAGTTTATAAACAACCAAAAATTATGCTTATATGGTATGGGCCTTAAGCATTTTTATTAATTTAAAATAATTTGTAGTTTTTTTATCGCTTGTTAAATCTGAAACTTGTCCCAAGCTACCCGAAACTACGGTACTCATAAAATAAATTTATCCAAATTTGTAAATGAACCAAAAATACCACATAAATTTTCTACTAAAAAAAGCAGTTATACAAACTAAGAAAATACTTCTCATAAAGGTACATTTTTAGAAAATTACATTTTTGAATTACGAAAAGAACTTTTTACTCAGATAGTAATTGATTTTAATATTTATACTTATACTTACGTTATTTTCAATTGAATGACACAACACAAACTAAAATAATCTAAAGGTAATACTTTTTAGTTGAAATTTCAAATGTAAGTAGATATCGGCTGGTTTGTGAAGTAGACGTATTACAAATGTAATAAGACGCAAGAATGGAAAAGTGATTCGTCATGGAACAAAGGGACAATTGACAAACTGTTGTGAAGAAATAATTAATAAAAGATAGCAATTGGCGTCACGCGTGATATGTTAATGTGAAAAATAGAACAGATAACTATAACGACGTACAAGAAATTTTTGTAAATCCGAAAGTAAGCAGAATGAGAGAGGAAGTGAGAAAGAGAATATGCCTAATAACATGTAACTTCCATGGTTTAATGTTTGTGTTACATAGTGTTATCCGATGTTTTATTACGTTTTAAATTTACACTTACACAGAGTGCTACTAAAAATTTTAATTTCAATTAAGTCATTAATTTTAAACATATTGTTTAAATATATTCCTTAGCTTTTTTAATTATATCTAATTTGAGATATGTTTTACAGTTTAGTTTTAAAATGTTCAAAGCCCTGATCTAAAAAATTATACAACGCGGACGTGGTCTGACGTCATTAGCTTAGTGGCAAAAACTTCCCTTTACGTTTGAAATTGCCAAAAAGAAAACGACTGATTATTTAAATGAATCTGTAAAGCATAACTTCGTAGAAGAGATAAAAAGGAATCTTGAGAATGTTGAAATAAATCAAAATACACAGCACCTTGCGCCATCTGCGTGTGGACATGTTTAGCTTATAGTCATGTAATTGTTTTGACTTCTTAAGGGTCCTCTATACAGCTCGACGAAATTTAGTGTAGCTAAGTGACACTTATTTAAAGTTGTACCTGAGTAGATAAGGTCGCATTCCTAATGAGGGATTAAATCAATATTCAGAATCATTTATGCAAATTCCTTTATTTATGTTTTCACTAATTTACAGAAGATATGAACACCTTATTGTCTAATTAACTTGCAATAAAATTCAATTTTTTTTAATTTTAATTTTAAAAATCAATTATTTAAAGGAATTATGGTATAACCCTTTAATGACCATGTAATCGATTAGTAATTATTTAGGCATTACTAATTTTCTCTACTAATTTCCTCATTATAATTATGTATAACCCTTTAATGACAATTTAATCAATCAGTAATTATTTATAATTATGCATTACTATTTTTCTCTACTAATTTCATATTTAAAACCACTTTTATCAGTGACTTGCACAGTACTTAGTGCGTTTTAAAATTGTTTAATATGACTAAGCGTATTGGGAGTTTGTCAAGAAGTTTAAAAAATTGAAAATCCGCAATGAAGAAATTATCGCAAAGGTAAGTAATTACAATTCTTATATATACTGGGTGTAAATAAAAAAATGGACCATAGGCGTTTATGTTAATTCAGTTTTTTTCTTGCGCAAAAGTTCCCAAATTATAAAATGTATTTTTCATAAACGATGCAGAATTTAATTCTCTATAACACATTTATTTGAAGCGTTTTTGTCTAAATAAAGGTAAGTTATATGTTAGGGTTTGACTGTTCTTTTTTTGATATGGAGATTTTAACCGAAAAAATTGAATGCTTTCAAAGTAAAATATCATTTAAGTGCAACGTTTGTAATATTGTCCAAATTGTTAATACAGAAAATCTGAATAAGAAGCATTTTCCAATAAATTGTGCCATTGTCGCTGGAGCAATATCAATTGGGGTTGGATATTCTCAAATAAACGGGTTTGTATCATGTTTAAACATTCCAAATATGTCCAATGCAACATATTTACAATATCACTCTAATTTGAGTAAAAATATACACGACGAAAACATCAAAATAATGAATACCGCTGCCCAAGAGGAAAGAAGGTTAGCTGTTGAATCTGGCAACATATCTGAACAAGGTGTTCCTATAATCCCAGTGATTGTTGATGGAGCATGGAGTAAACGTTCCTATCATACCAAGTACAATGCTTTATCTGGAGTTGTAAGTACTTTTTTCTATATCAGTGAAACCCCCATAAACGTACTATTTGTATCTTCTTAGTCTTGTATAATTGGAGCGAAAACTAACAAAATTCTTTACACGGGGATTAAAAATAAATATTGTTTCGTTTGTACCAGGGCAAGTACTCCAGTAGAACATTCTTGTTTTAAAAATTGGGATAGAAGTTCCATGGCAATGGAAGCTCAACTGATCGCCGAAGGGTTTCAATCATCTATTAAAAGTCATGATTTGATTTATGATAAAATTATTGGAGATGGGGATAGCACTGTATATAAAAAAGTTGTTGAGGTATCTCCATATGGACCAACTTTTGTTATAGAGAAAATTGAATGCAGAAATCACCTCATTAGGAATTACATAAACAAAATTTCAGAAATATCAAAAGATACCAAATTCCCCATGCATCTTAGGAGATTGGTAACCAATACAGCTATAGCCTTTAGAAAACGGGGTTCTGAAGCTGTTTATACAAAAGTTGGTCTTTTAAAAAAAGATATTGAAAATGGGCCAAATCATATATTTGGTGACCACTCTAATTGCGACGCTTATTTTCGTTCTGCAGATAAAGACCAGGTAATGATATTGATGCATTGTTGCATAGGATAATATTATCGTATTTGTATCTGTTTAGGAAAACATAGTACCTGCATTAATATCGTCTGGTATTTTTCAATCAACTGTCACTGCAAATCGTAGACTAGCAAATAATGCTGCTAGTTTGTTAGAAGATGTAGACACAAATGCAGCCGAAAGCTACAATTCCGTCGTTGCTAAATTTGTCGGTGGTAAGCGAATCAATTATTGCTTAAAAAACTCTTACCAGACTAGATATGAGGCGGATTCCATTTCATACAACACTGGTGGTGGTTTTCTTGCCAAAATTCAAGAAATAATGTGTGGTACTATTGATCATTATACCAGTGTATTTCACAAACGGAAGATGCGAGCGTCAGTTGTAAATAGAAGTAAGTTGGTATTATGTCATTAATTTCCTTTTGAACAAGACAGTATTAATATTTTTCTAGAAAAAGTACCAAAAAGAAAACATTTTGCTACAGCAGATAGTCATTATGGGCCTAGTGCAAACCAACCAGAGGAGGGCATGGACCCAGAATTGTATAAAAACAAACTTCAAGAGTTCCTAGAAATTTTACGATGTGCGGACAAGAAAAAAATTTGTTCGGAAACGGCAATCAAAGTCTAACCTTTGGTATCAAGAGCGTAAAAAACGAATTACTGCTTCAAATTTTGGCAGAGTTTGTAAACTACGCAAAACAATTTCCACTGCTAAGCTAGTTTCACAGTTGCTTTACACTACATTTGCCGGTAACGGTAGCACAAGATTTGGTTTGGAAAATGAAGAAACGGCAATTGAATTATTTTAAACTGCTCATAACGTCAGTGTAACGCAAAGTGGTTTGGTAATTGATGATGAATTACCATTTTTGGCATGCTCCCCAGATGGATTAGTGGGAAACAATTGCATAATTGAAATCAAATGTTCAGCACAAAGTCGGCCCTTATCTCCAATCGAAGGCGCAAAACAAAAAAAAATTGATTATTGTATAATTACAAATGGCAAACTTACGCTCAAACGTAATCATTTGTAAAAAGCAACTATCTTATTTTATAATATATACGTTAGGAGGACTACATGTGGAAACCATGGAACGGTAAGTTAAAACCTACTTTCTAAACAAAAACAATCAAATTATTTTGTAGCGATGGCGATTTTTGGGAAACAAAAATTGACCGACTTTTATTTTAATTCATTTCTGCCAGAAATTGTAGATTCTAGGAGATGCCGCCAACTTCAATTGCGAGATATCTATAGCAAAATCTAATAGGTTTAATTTCATTGTCAACATTCCTTATTCTTTAATAACACATATACAATTTTAATTGATGGTAATAATTACTAGATGTTTTAATTTAGCTACTTATGAGTGATTAAATAATAAGTAAGATACACAATACAATGTATCTAATAATGAATTGTAGCATTATTTTTCTGCAATACAATACAATTTCAGGTAGCTGAGTAGGTACTAATTAGTATTCTGTTTACCTCTTATAATACTTTGCGGAGATTACTCTTGTACACATTTTCAACTTTTAGCCTGAAGTAATGTGTCATTCCTGATTTTTATGCAGAATTCATCAAACGTTTACCCCTCATAACGCAATTAATAAACAAGTTAAAAAGAATTGCTCGATATGTAGCAATACTAACGCCTAATTCCAACTTATTGCCGGATAGATTTTTTTGATAACTTAATTGGTTCGCTAGATCAGTTAGTTATATAAAAAACGATCCGACAATATATTCTTAGCACCGTGTACATTGATATTCAGGTTCTAGAAATTTGTAGACTTCAATCTTGATGACGTTATGAGGGTGAAAAGTTTGTAAAAGCTGATGGGTTGCCTAACCCCTCTATAGAGGACCCTTAATAAACGGTCACTAACACAGATTATTCAGCAAGCAGGTTGTTTTATTTTTACCACTAATTTTTCCAGGTTCTGAGCCCAGTTTACGCGTGCCGCGTGTTTAGAAAAGTTAAAAAACGCAGTTGTTGAATAAGTACTATGGCGAAAATTACACGGTTTGGTCTTTCGCCGTAGAAAACGTGTTTGTGTTAAAGGGCTAAAGGGATAAAGTGTTTAGATGGCACTGAACAAGACACTGTGCTAGCGAGTAAAGCCAAAACGAAATTGATTTTAACCTTAGATCCATCGCTATTTGTACACGTTAAGGAATTAACAACAGCTAAAGAGGTATGGGATGCTCTCAAGAAATTGTACAAAGGCAGCGATTTTAGCCGTAAAACCGGTCTACTACATACGTTGATTTCGTTACACCTTGAAAACTGTGATTCAATGGAAACCTACATCAATCAAGTTATTGAAACATCCTAGAAATTGAATAGGACAGGTTTCAAAATAAACAAAGAATGGGCAGGATCTCTTCTTTTAGCAGGGTTACCAGAACGATTTGCATCAATGATTATGGCGATAGAACAACATTCGGGAATTGTTATAAACTCCGACACGATCAAGTCGAAGTTGTTAAAAATGGTAGCAGATGGTGCGTCAAGTAAAGCAGAAAGTGCATTTATTGGTAAAGCAAATTACAGGAGTAAGACGAAAGAGGGCAGCACAGGTCATAAAAATACAAAGAAGGATCGAAATGAGCTAACCTGCTTTCGATGCAAAAAGCGGGAACACTTCATGAGTCAGTGTCCAGATAAACAAAGTGGCAGATATCAATCAAGACTGAAAGACTAGAGTGATTGTTAAAATTTGTTAGCGCTATTTGATGCAAATCACAGACGGTGAGTGGTCGTCGATCGGTTGCAGTATCACATGACAGCAAAAAGACTGGTTAAAAAAACATTCGAAGCAACAAATGTTAAAGGAAATTATGGTGGCTAATAAACACTGTGTGTCGAAGTCAAGAACTCGTAACGGAAAAAGATTTGATCTAGTTAGAGGCATTTTAAAGCTGTCACGTAGAAATTCGATACAATATATGTTCTATTTGTGCTTGAAACCGCCTTATGCTTTGCTGTCTCGTACTTATTGTACTGACAAAGAAAGATGGATATATTATGAATAATTCCTCTATTTCTGCCGAATAAAAGCGTTTGCAACTTTCACACATAATGACAAGGCAATAAGAATCAGATGCAGGTAGAATAGAAATTCAATAGGTATAATAAAATGCCAGTGGTTTCAACACTGCTTTAACATTACATTAAAATTTATGGAATTGAAATTGTTATTAACATTATAAAGCCATTCATATAATAATCTAAATTAATAGGTATTTCAATTAATTAGAAAGTTCATTGATCCTAATTGGTAAGACGTTAAAGTTTGCATCAAATTATGGATAAAAAATATGCAATACTGTAACAATAAGTAATTAATAAGATTATTATACCATTTAGTAGGTACATATAGGTAAAAAAAAATGCAATATTATATTATCATTATTCTTGAGTAAGCGTTTATATAAAGACCATTAATAATAAATGCGAAAATGAGCTAAAGTAATTATGAATTAGTTTAAATACATTTGAGATCCAGTAATAATGCATATTGAATTTCTATTAACTGATCCGATTCTTATTGCTTAGCCATTTATGTGAAAGTGCAAACGCTTTTGCAGGTAGAATAGAGGCATTATTCATAATAACATTTACTTCTAGTAAATACGAACAACAACAATGTTAAAGGAATTAAGGTGAATAGAACCAAAGTTGACAATGTTGTGTAATGATCGTTTAAAATTTTGACAAGGGCATTTTTGTCCCTCAATTAACAAAAAACCTTCTGTTAGTAAGCCAGGTAATTAAAACTGGCAATAACGTAACTTTTAATAAGGGAGGTTGTGAAACAATGTACTAGTTACAACAGCAGATCTATTGGACACTGTGTTAAATTTTGAGAAGTCGCAGTATAATTTTTTAACAGCGTTCGCAGTTCAGGTGAAATTTGGCATAGACGCTTTGGTCATCTTAATTACAGAGATTTAAACCTATTGAAAAATGGAGCAGTCACCGGTCTACAATGTCAAGGTCTCAATAAAAATACATTTTGTGAAGTTTGTTGTCAGGGTAAGCAAACTAGGTTGCCCTTCAAGCACAAAGGAAACCGAGCTACTTCTCTGTTAGAGGTGATCCATGCAGATTTATGTGGACCTATGGAGGCAACATGGCTGGTTGGTTCCAGGTATTTTTCAGTATTAGATGATTATAGTAGAATGACCCATGTATATTTTTTTAAAAGTAAGCATTTTGGTAGAAAAACAAAAAGACACTAACATTAAAACTTTACGCACCGATAATGATGGCGCGAAGACAGTACATAGTGCAGGATACGAAATTGCATACGGCGAATAGAAAGCAAGGCGCGAGATTTAAAAGCGGAATAGTTAAAAAGTGTTGAGAAAGTGAATATTTGTGTTGTTTTGTTAACTTTATTGGTTTTAAATAAAGTTGGTGTGAATAGTTATCAGTGTTAAATTATTGCCTGAGAAACAAGAGGGAAAATCCGTAACAATAGTTTTACCACAGAATAAAGAGACAGAAATCACAGAAAAGACAATATGGATATAAGAAATTGGTTACAAAAAGGTAAGTTAAATAATTTCAGCAGAAAATTAAATTTTTAATTAAAACTTTAGAGTCATTCCATTAGAAATGGTCCAAAAATTTGAAAATTGGTTGCTCGACCAGCACCGAATAAAACAAAACTACCATGTAATGATAGCTTATAATGTAGATATGTTATATCCGATGTTAATTTTGTTCAAAATTATTTGTATCGCAACGTTTGGAAAAAATTCAATTGCAGCCCTTTACAAAATTGCCAATTGCTCTTTACTCTTTGCTTGTATCTTTGTGAAACAATTTTTATTAGCTTTGGCAAAAGATTCTGTGCATTATTAATATAATTTTATATATTTTTCATTATTATGATGCCGACTTTTTTGCCTTCTAATTATAACAAAAATTACAATAATGCACCGATTTTGACAGCTGATATCTCAAATGGGACTAAATATAAAAACTTCAAATTTTCACATATTAAAGATCAAACAGCACTTTATACGTGCTATTAATTTCAATTTGTGCTTTTAATCTAGAGAAAAAATATTAACATCGGATATAGTATATCCACATTATAAGCTATCATTACATGGTAGTTTTGTTTTATACTAATTTTTATACTAGGGACTAAGAACAAGAATGGTATTAGGTTATTATTTTTAGGTGAAAAATCTCTAAAACGGAAAAAAGTTCATGATGACAGTAGTGGAAGTGGAAGCAACGATTGTGATGAAGATGAAAATAAAATGGTCGGGACATCAAAATCGGAATCTATTTTTGAAGGAGGCTCAAGTAGTTCTTCAAATCTACATGAAGCTGTCTCTGGAACTGGGACCTCTAAACAAACTGAAAAACGCGATGGCTACCATGAAAATGACATTGGTCGTTATGTTAGTTGTGCCAATAACTTGCCTTCTGAAAAAAAGAAGGAATTGTTGACAAACCCTTGGGTTCCATCATCCAATTACGATTTTGCTTCTGATGCCATTCACTTGAAAAGAAAATTTAACCATCGCTGGTTAGATCAATATACTCCATGGCTGGTGTACTCAAGTCGTTTGCAAGGTGCTCTATGTTTGTATTGTGTTTTATTTCCGCCAAGAATTGCTACAGTTAAAGGAGTTTTGGGGTCATTTATGGTAAGGCCTTACATGAAGTTTAAGGATATACATGAAGATTGTAAAAAGCACGTTGGCAGCCATTACCACAAATCTTCAAAAGCTGCTGCAAAAGCATTTCTTGAAAATGCTCCTGTAGATTCCCCGTTGCAAATAGGGCACCATAAGACGATTGAAGAAAATAAACAAATATTGTCAGCAATTATTTCATGCATAATATTTTGTGGAATTCATGATTTGCCGCTTAGAGGAAAACAAGGAAATGAGGGAGTTTTCTTTGACCTTTTAAATTTGAGGATCGACTCGAGAAGCTAAAGAGCCACTTGAATAAATGTCAAAAAAAAGCAGTCTATACCTCACCAACAATTCAAAATGAGATAATACAATTATGCGGTGAAGTTATCAAATAAAAAATAATCGAAGACTGTAAACGGGCAAAAGCTTATGCTGTAATGGCTGATGAAACAGCAGATATCGCTGGAAAAGAGCAGCTTTCTATTGGATTAAGGTTCTATGATGAAAGCCAAAAAATAATCAGGGAGGAATTTGTAGGCTACATTGAGTTAAAATGTCAATATGCTTCTACAATAGCTAGCGCAATTCAAAGTTTTTTAGAAGATAATAATTTTTCCGCCGATAATTGTATGGGATTCGGATTTGACGGGTGTTCCACGATGGCCGGCAAAGAAGGTGGCGTACAGGCCATTCTTAAAAAAAAAGTACGCTAAATCTTTATTTTTCCATTGCTCCAGCCACAGACTAAATCTTGTGGTCAATGATACTAGCAAGCTACCAGAAATAAGAAACATAATTGCAACGGTTAAAGACACAATAACCTTCTTTCGTGAATCGCCAGCCCGTAGGAAATCGGTTCCAAATCTTTCAAGGCTTTGTGAGACCAAATGGTCGGAAAAATATAAGAGCATAAAAAAATTTTCAGAAAGCTTCACTGACATTGTTAAAGCACTAGAACATCTATCTGTCGAAGGAAACTATGCAACAAGAAAATCTGCCTACCAATTGCACTATGCAGTTACTAAACCAATATTCATCTTAGGTTTAAACATAATTGCAAGATACTCTGCAATTTTGGAACCCGTTGTAAACGTTTTACAAGGTAAAAGTATGAATTTGGTTATGGTGAAGAAACATATTGATGATATTCTAGATGTAATCAAAGAAGATAGACAAGATGTCGAAAATGTTTCTTATGAATTATTTAAAAAATCACTTGATATCGCAGAGAAAGTAGGGGTTGAGTTGTCAGTACCACGAGTCACTCAAAAGCAAGTACACAGAAGTAATCCACCATCTAAGTCTGCAGTTGAATACTGGAAGCGGTCAATAATCATCCCCTATCTTGATTCTTTAACTTCGTCTTTGAATGCTAGATTCTCCAACGAAAATACACCTGCTTTTGCTTTAACTTATCTTCATCCTTCAAGCATGCTTAAAATGGCTTCAAAAGATTTCAAAAATAATGCAGAAGCTTTCATGGAATTTTATAAGTTGGGTGATGTCTCTGCAGAATTAGATTTGTGGTACAATATGTGGAAGAAAAAGAATTTAGCAGAAGACAATTAAAGGACATTGAAGTGCCTGGACTTTTTAAGGAAGCTAATGTTTTTTTCCCTGCAACAAGGCACGCGCTGCTAATATTAAGTGCTTTCCCATCCACTACTGCTACCGTGGAAAGATCGTTCAGTACCCTGCGAAGGGTAAAAACGTGGCTCAGGAGTACAATGGGTGATGACAGACTCACTGGGTTGTGTTTGATGAGTGTGCATCGAAAACTTTTGAAGGAAAATCAGGACTGCATAGTGAAGAAAGTTTTGGATAAATTTAGTTTAAACCCAAGAAAAATGTTATTAGTTTAATTTAAGTATAATTAAAATCTCAAAGTTTTGTTTTCATTTGCCTTTTCTTTTTATCCTAAAATTTTACATTTTGAACGACCATGGACCATGGTTTGCCCCCCCCCCTGTTATAAATCCTGGCTACGCCCTTGAACTTATAGGTAGTTTAATGATTTGGCAGTGCTCACCAGGCCCGCTATATCATTTTGTGTACGTTATTTAAGCCAATTTAACAATTGTTTTAACGAAACACATTGGAAAAGTGCTAAACTAGTACTACGATAACTAAAAGGTACAAAGAATTTTGGTTTATCCTTTGTTAAAATAGGTAGTATGAATTTAGAAGGTTTTGTAGATGCTGATTGGGCAGCTAACGTATTGGATAGAAAATCCTATACAGGATTTTGCCTTCATATTCTGTTATATCGTGGGAAAGTAAAAAGCAAAACACAGTGGCCCTCTAGCACTGAATGGGAGTACATGGCTGTTTCAGAAGCTTCGAAAACAGCATTATATTTAAGAAACTTGTTTAATGAATTAACATCACCTTATTCAATGAAAATCAAAGTGCTCCGAAATTGTGTATTAATCTCGAGTTTCACAAGCGATCAAAGCATATTGATGTGCAGCACCACTTCATAAGAGATTTAGTGGGGGTTTTAAAATAAATCAAAATACAGAGCACCTTGCGCCATCTGTGTGTGGACATGTTTAGCTTACAGCCTTGTTTACATTAATTTATATAAACAAGGCTTATAGTCATATAATTGTACCGAGCTGGTGGCGTAGTGGTGACACAACCTGCTTAGCATTCGGGAGGTAATGGGTTCGATTCCCGTTACCGTCTACCTTGTATGAGGTTTTTTCAGGAAGTTTTTCTCAAACACATGTAGCGGCATGGTCACTGCATATATGCACACCATGTGCGGCTACTTAGGCGAATGCTGGGGTAGTATTTTCCCCCTCAGAACCCTAACTTCGTTCATTCCGTTCCTATCCTGACCACACCCATCCTTAATCCCCAGCATGCATATACACGTAATGTATGTATGTATGATGGGAATCCGTGATTGTGGCTGAAGGAGCTCGGAAAGCTCGAGCAGCCCGCCCTTCCCCTTGGGGAGGAAATGAAATACGTGGCCTTTTCCTTTTTTTTCATGTAGGTGTTTTGACTTCTTAATAAACGGTCACTCCAGTACAGATTATTCAGCAAGCAGGTTGTTTTATTTTTACAGAGAATACTGATGACATGCTATTTATTAAATGATGTAACGTAACACAATATAATCAACTGAAAATGCAGTTCTGCCTGTGGTGCATACAAGGTAATGAAACACTACGCAAACTTTTTATATATTCCTTAATATTTTTTCTATAAATTTAGTAATTCCAATTAGTAACTTTGATTGTACGATCGATCTAAATACGCGATGCAGGGTGCTGGTAACACAGAACCTTAGGAATCAGCGTAAATCAATATAGTATAGCATAAATTGTACCAACCTAATATTTATCATTAATTTTTGATTTAATCACAGCAGGTTAGACTAATGAAATTTTTAATTAAGAAGTTTTTTCCATACAGAATATAATAAATATGTAAACAAAATAATTTAGTTTACATACAACAAATACAAACAATCGGCAATTTTCAAGAACAAGCATGAGTGTTCCAAGAAGTTACAGTTTGATACTGAATTCCGTGGTCTATCTAAATTTTACTCTGAAATAAAATAAAAAATGGTATTCATTTAGGACTAGAATTAAACAATTAATTTAATTTGCATTTCTAATAATAATAATAATAAGTACATTGTGATTGTGTGCTTGCACGTAAACCAAAGATCCTGGATAATATTAGTGGTGAATAGCTATTTTTTAAATAATAAAAGCATATATTTCAATTATTTTCTGTAAATTTATATTAGTATTTATTGGTGTAAAGGAATAAACCTAGAAGTTACAGATCGTTCAGTTTAAAAAGTTAGGAACCGTACTGTACTAAAGAAGATGAATATAATAAAACAGCGATGTTTGTAAAAAAACTGGTGGTGTTCAAATTTAAGTAAATTACCTTCATATTTCTCAACCAAATGTTGAAAAATTCATCTTATATCATCTGTTGTGATAATCAGAAATAGTTTTGAGGCTCCATGCCTTATCAAACATGCTTGTTTATTTTTGTTTGTAAAAAAATTCCCATCATTTACTTTTATTATAAAAAGGATTTGAATTTAAACTAAAGGTGACATACATATAAATTAAATACATTTGTGAGAAATATCACAAATGTCAAGACGGTGTTCGAAACGCTTCCAACAAAACTTTTTTTAATATCAGTTATACAAGGTCCGCCTTTGGGAGCTGATCCTATGAGTATCTGCTAAACCAAACTTACTATACCAGTAGACATCAAATTGAAAATAAAATCTTTAACACACTGCGATAATGGAATCGTTGTCTATTGATTTTATTCTCCATGATGCTATTGTGCAGTGCAGCCCACTCAGTGGAGAAGTGAAAAAATTGTAATTATTGTAATATGCACTGTGTATGTCTAGTATATAAATCAAAATGTTGCAGTTATTCGTTTACTTTTATTTCATCCACTAACGATGCAAGTAGTTGCTCAGAAACTAAAACCTCCAATACAAAATCATGACATTTATGAAAAGTCTAGTACTCCAAAACATGGCGATTTACTTCCTAATAGTATATATGGTATTATATGCGGCCCCTCCAATTGTAACAGAACAAACACAACGATTAGTCTGCTTACTGAGAAAAATGGTTTGAAATTTATACATGTGTACGTATACTCTAAGTCATTGAATCCAAACAAGTACAAACTCTTACAGGAAATCTTACTTCCAATAAAGGATATAAGTTACTTTGTTACTTTGTGATTGAGTCCAATTGTGCAAAATCAAACTATATTTTTATTTACGATGATATCGCATGTGAAAATCAAAATAACATAAGGGCATATTTTTCTACGAATAGGCATAATGATATTGACTGTTTTTATTTGGGTCAAACTTACAGTAAAATTCCAAAGCAATTAATTCGTGATAATGCGAATCTAATTATATTATTTGAGCAAAATGAATTGAACCTGAAACATATGTATGAGGATCATATGGTGCTTTCCAAGAAAGCACCATAAGCATGAAATTTTTTCGGGATATGTGTTCAAAGTGCTCGGTAGATCCGTTTGGTTTCATGGTCATAATCATATATAAGGCTGCGGAAGTTAATAATGGTCGCTATAGGAAAAGGTTTTATGAATATATAATACCTTAAACTGCTTTCACTAGTTTGCTAGTTACTGATCTGTTTAGGTATTAACAGCTATCTGTTCAGGGTACACTAGTACCTGTTCTGTGAACCCGGTTTGATATTTGGATAATAAGGAGATTATATTAAAGCAAAAAATTATTCAGACTCGAAAAATAATACAGCAGAAGTACAACAGGATTAAAACTGCGCGTATTGATAATAAAAGAACATTTAAAAGTATTCATAAGCCCCTTATAGAACCTCTACCTAAAACAGTAAATAAAATCGATCCAGATAAAAAAATTAGAAAACCTGAAAAGGATCCCATTGACTTTAAACCCAAAATACCACCTCTGTTCATATTTCCAAGAAATTATGCTATCACCCCCACTAGCCCGATAGTTCAGGTTCCATTATTTCGAAGGAGTCCGGTCTTTACTTTACCGTCATTACGTGATTTCAAAAAAATCCTCTTCCAGATCTTCGTACACCATCTTTCTTAGATATATCTTTCGTAGAAGAGATTAATACTGAAGAAGAAGAAGAAGAACCTCTTAGTATCACAGAAGATTTAAATACCCGTAATGGACCCATCTCAGAAGAATTTCTCGACCAGTACAATGAATTACCTCGTATGCACGTTGAACGTATCATGAGGGATCCTGAAGGTGCTATTGTTCATACTTATGGAGTCCACTATGGTACCAAAAAAAACAAATGGACAATTGGTAATACCCCCGTTACAATTAAGGGAAACGATATGATTATTAAAGGCGTCACGTATAAAGGTTTATATGATCTGCTTATTATGAATGAACCCAATTTAAATCTAGTAAATTCAAGAGATATTGTAAAAGTATTTTAGAAGCTACGAATGTCGCAAGCCGAGATTATGATGTAAGTGGGCAAATTCGGAGAATCCGCCACAAAAAGCATGAACAAATAATCAAACCCTTGATATCATTATCACCCACAACTAAAGGAGGTGGGGCTATGTTTTTTAAGGAATTAACAAATAGGCCGATTGAATATAAATTACTAATTTGTGATCTTGAGGTATTGTGGGCGGAAAATTGGCGGGAAACACAAGTACCATAAATGACATATCAATTGTAGAACTATATGAAGATGGATACATTGAAAACCAACCAGTCGTTTTTAAACAGTATAAATAAGAATGCATTGATGTCGACATATCATAACTAAAATGCCCCTTGACGAATTTGACGTTCACATGAATTACAGAAAACAAAGTATCCTGACGTGTGCCTGGTAGAACATGTGCTTCGCGCCAAGAATAATAGTTATGCGTAAAGTGGTGGTGATTTGATGAAAGATCATGGATCAATAAAGACGATATTATTTTACAGGTAGACATTTAACTTATAATTTGTGAAATAAATTACTTATATAATCGTAGCAATAGTTTTTAACAAAGTATGAAGTTTTTACATGAAATAAAACACAAAAAAAAATAATTGTATTTTATTTTAAATATAAATATTACAAATTAAAGAAAAATATAATCTAACGCATTTAAGCGCTAATAATGACAGTCATAATAGTACATAAATTGTGAATTATTAAAGCTTCCAACGTACATACAGTAAAAGTTTGCCTCGAGTGGGACTCGAACCCACGACCACTACTTATCTAGAGTAGGGCTCTTAACCATCTGAGCTATCGAGGGAGTTAGCTGCACTCCATTCAATCCTAAACTGTATGTTTGATGTTATATATATATATATATATATATATATATATATATATATATATATATATATATATATATATATATATATATTGTAACCAGTTACTTTTGTGACAAGGTGTCTGTAAGCTTGAATTTTTTAAGTTTGGTACAGACCCACAAGACTGGAATATTTTATGCAGTTAATTCATACATATTAAAGAGAAATATAATCTAACGCATCTAATGTACATTGTGCTTAACATAAAATTAAGAGTAAGATGCAGTGAAGTTACAGTCTCTTTATACATTTAAATCAATCAGTTTAATAAAATTTTTACTCAAAACTATAAATTTATATCACATATGCAGGAAAATGTGTGTCCTAAAAGGTAAAGTGATAACTTGTACATCAAGGAAATAATTTAATTTTGTAAAAATAGTTCCCAAAAGCATGTAAATAAATCAGAATATTATTGTAATAATAAACAAACAAAAGCTTTCCGCACTATTTGTTAATGTTATTTTGTCATTTTAGAATACTCTCTTATAGGATACCAAATAATTACGCCTCCCGGTAGCAGTTTAGTATCCGGGTACCATCGAATTCCGTGGAAAAAATTTAACGGAGGGTCCGAAATAGAAATAGTTCAAAAAATTTGAGACAAAAATTTTCACACAAATCATAACCATTAGTTATTATACAATAGGTGCGCAACACGTAATATGATTTACAAAAACATTTATTACTTAGTAATAATACACTATTCACTTTTGTTGAACCTTCAGCTAAAGCAGCCGTTGGTGAAAAATTTGAGATAAAAATGTTCACACAAATCATAACCTTTAGCTATTGTACAATAGGTGGCGCAACGTATTATGATTTACAAAAATGAAATTATAAAAAAATTTAACGTTTAGTTACTACCAAAGACTATCCTTCCCCTTAGACAGCTCCATAATGTATACCGGTAAAAGTGTACTTTTTGATGTATCCGATAGGGTTCAGTAGCTTCGCTCGTGTTGTAGAAGGTACAGTGGCCGGCGTCTAAGAAGACGAGGAGCCGGCGCATCGCGAAGAACTACGGCGGTTGCCGATTATAATAAAAATACTAAGCAGTGGCGTATCACATTTGTATGTTTAATTATATGTATATTGGAAGAATGCGTATGAAGATGAATAATTCCAATATTTCCATTGGTGACGCGTTTTTTTTTTACATTTGGTTTTTCATGTTTGCATAATAGGCATCTATCCCTGAAAGTATGTAGGCATCTCTCCCATTTGTCTAATAGGTAATTTTGAATGTATTTTTAATATACACTAATAAAAATGAAATAATGAAAGCATTAGGTACCCATTAGAAAATTGTCTTAAAGACGATTAGAGGGGAAAACATACTTATCTAAATAATAAATTTATAATATGAACTGAAAAGTTAGTTATAAATATGGGTGAAGATAGTGACAGTGATTATCAGTTTAGTGATTTGAGTGACAGTGAAAATGAACCATTTTAGACAATATTATTTTAGTAATAGGTATCAATTATGTGTAATGTAATAACATATTGATTTTATTAATTTAATTATAGTATTACTTCCAGTATAGCTTTTAATTATAATAAATTGCGTATTTACATAAAATATGGTTCTTTGAATTGCTTTTAATATACCATTAAAATATACATTATGCACCATCTCTGAGGTAAACGAACGCGGGAATTTGAACAACATCATAAAGTCGTCTTTCGCGCATAGGCGGGATCGTCTTCTTACACGCCGGCCACTGTATGTTTCTAACTACAAAAGACGTCCTAACTTTCACTGCCGTTACTAAGAATTGCACAGTATGTCTATTCTTAACCCACGGCAAATAGTAAACAAGTACGTTTAAGAAAGGTCAGTAATCCTTAATCCCCAAATAACTTGCATGACCACTTTCAAAGACAAATAATGCCAGTACCTATTAGAAGTAAAATAAAACATTTTGCTGTAAGCATGTCTTCCGCTGGAAATAAATGCGTCTACGCGAATTGCGGTAATAGTAAATATCGCACAAAAAAAATTAAAAATGTTTACGTTTCCTTATAAAGATTATAATAGATGTGAAAAGTGGAAATTAAATTGTGGTAAGTTTCCAACTTTTTATTTCAAATTCATTTCATAATTTAAATATTAATAAAGTTAAAGGCTTTAAACACACACAATTGTTGTAATTGGCATCTATTCATAATCTAAAATAGATGTCACAGTTACTAAGTATGTGAAGCTGGAACTAAAAGCTTTTATTGTAGGAAATTCAGACCTATTAAACTTTGAAGGAGAAGAATTGAAATTAAAATACATATGCGAAAAACATTATACTGATAGCAGTTTCATAAATTCGTTTAAGCATAGACTTATATATGACGCTATACCTGTCCCGTATAAAAACTCATACAAAATAGCCAATATTTCTCTACAAGAATCAAGCCCTGCAAAATTACAGAGTGTAAATAACATAAATAATATTAGTACAAACCACTGGGAAGATGACATTATCTTACCTTTAATTATGCCGTCTAAAGCATATTCTAAACGGAAGAATTTTGTAAATTTCGATAAAGTTAGTGTTTCCGAATGTGTGGAAAGCGTCGCTTATTGCGAATCTAATGTAAAAAGTGCTTTAGAAAACTTTTATTGTTCCCCGGTAAAAGATAAAAATGCTCCAATAATAACAAGACAAAAACGTAAACGCAAGAATTTGTTCGACGAGAGTGATATTTCGCTTAGAAATAAAGAAATTATTGACTTGTACAATAAAAAAAAGAAGCAGATGCGCAAAATGAGCACAGAATTACAAAATGTAAAAAGAAAATTAAAAAAACTGCTGAGCTTCGAAATAATACTTCAGATTTTGTCAGAATACAATTACGTACAAAGAGAGTTTCAAAGTGGCCACAGTCAGTACGAGATTTAGCTGTTTCAGTATATTACACATCGCCAGCAGCATACAAATGTCTAAAAAAACACAAAATAAAATTACCTGGAGTGAGCACAATAAAAAAGTGGTTGAATTCTGTCAACTTTTGCGCCGGATTTTCGGAGGATATTTTTGCAAGAATAAAATCATCCACGCTTAACTTAAGCGAAAGACAAAAAATGTGTGTTTTGTCCTTTGACGAAATGTCAATTAAAAAACAACTGGATTACAATAAATGCAAAGATGTAATTGAAGGTAAGTTTTTGTAGGTACTTGATACATTACAGTATTTCATCCGGGTGCAATAATTTATTAATATGTTGATAATTATTTATTTAGGATTTCAAGACTTAGGGTCTCTTGGACGGGCAGTCGTGATGGGAGATCATACTTTGGTGTTCTATGTTAAAGGCATATTTGGAAACTGGAAAACTCCAGTTGTGTACTTCATATCTGCGAATTCAATTAAATCTAAACAATTAGCAAGTCTATTAAAATAGTGCATACAAAAACTTCAAGACTGTGGGTTAAATATAAAAGCAATTGTATGCGATCAGGTACATATATTCATTTAATCCGTTCTTAATTAATACTAAATTAAGGCTATAATTTATCTAGGGTACAAATAATCGCTCAGCAATGAAAGAGTTGGGCGTCAAGGATGACAAACCCTATTTTTTTCTTCAGAATAAGAAACACTACCCTCTTTACGACGTGCCCCATCTTATGAAGTCTATAAGGAATCAATTGCTGCAACATAACTTTGTAATAGATAACAAAATAATATCCTAGTATGACATAAAAGAAACATATAATATCGATGCAAAGAGTGAAACAGTAAAAGCTTTGCCGAAACTGACTTTAGCTCATATAAAACCAAATCCATGGCAAAAAATGCGAGTAAAATATGCAGTGCAAGTTTTTAGTAACACCATGTCAGCAGCAATAAAAACTGTAGTAAGGCATGGGCAATTACACACACCAGCGCTCAACACGGCGTTATTTGTAGAAAAATTAAATACTCTATTTGATACATTAAACAGCCGAACGGAAAAATGCAGTAAACAACCATATTTACGTATATTAAGTTCAAGAAACGTTCATGTCACTGAATTATTGAAGGAAAGTACTCATTGGATTTCAAAATGGAAAACAGAAGCAGGCAAATATCCACCCTGTTTTAAGGGACTGAAGAATACAATTACAGGCATTATATTATTATATGATGACTTAAAACAACAAAACATTTCTCATTTGCCCACACGTCGTCTAAATCAAGATAGTCTTGAAAATTTATTTTCATTTTTAAGACAAAGATGTGGTTACGAAAGAAACCCATCGGCTCGTATGATACGTCTTAATTTACGAGCAATTATAAATCATAATTTAAAAATTTTCGTAGAAAATAGTAATTGTGAAAATAACGG
Source organism: Vesta saturnalis (assembly GCA_036346205.1). Lineage (NCBI taxonomy): Eukaryota > Metazoa > Arthropoda > Insecta > Coleoptera > Lampyridae > Vesta > Vesta saturnalis. The sequence continues at coordinate 1,241,087 of JARFJB010001844.1, read as the reverse complement.
GACGTGTAAAACATTGCTTAGTTCTACAACTTCAAATTTTATAGAAAATGAAACCAGCCCCAGCTTAGACTTGGACGTTAAGAACTGGGAAATAAAGGAATTTAACTTGGAAAATAGCGCCAAAAATTATACAGCAGGGTATGTCATTAAAAGGTGCATTGATAAATTTAATTGCCATGAATGCAAAAGTCCTTTGGTGTGCTTAGAAAACAATGATGACCGGAATGAATTCATAAAAAAAAAAATACTGTGGATTGGAACATAATGGATTGTATGTACCTTCAGAATTGGCAACTCAGGTAACTTGTACAATGTTTACTTTATAATTATCTTTTTATTTATAGGTATTTTCAACATTCTTTATTTTATTAAAACAAAATTATAAACAATTCTGGGCAAAGCAGGGGGTTCTTAAATGTTTGGAAAAGCTTTTAAATGATACAATAAATAATAAACACCCCTCGTAGAATTACTGTTTATCTTGCCAAAAACACAGGAGCTTTATTGTAAAGTATGTAATTCTCTTGTTTCTATACAAAAAAAACTTTATGGAAGTCGCGACAGGCAAGAATGGAATCAATTAGAAAGGGATTGAAGGAAAAAAGACATTCCAAACTTGTTATATCAAACCATGCATAAAGAATTAATTAACTAGCTCGGATATGACTGCAATAAAGTTTATTCTTACCTACTGTAATTGAAATATATTTTTATTTAGTTGATTAGTAATTTAAATCTTATTTATATATAGTAAATTTACAATTTTTACAGTTATTTTCTACCTGAGGGATTAGGTAGTAAAATCTTAAAACTGTAATTTTGCAGTAACATCCTAATTTGTGGGTCAAATGAATAACATAATGAATTCACACTTTCTTAATTATCTTGGACGATTGTAGTCAAGAAAATTTTATCTGCAGATCCACCTAGTTGGCACCTCAAAAAGGAGAAAATTGAAATCAAAGTCTTCCCTGTTGATGAGCTGTCTAAGGGGAAGGATAGTCTTTGATAATAATAATTTCCAATAACTTTTGTTCAACCTTTAGCTATTGTACAACAGGTGGCGCAACACCTATTATTATTTACAAAAATTGAAATTATAGAAAAATTTAACGTACTACTTAATAGTAGTACACTATTCACTTTTGTTGAATCCTTAGCTATTGTACAATAGAAGGCGCAACACGTATTATGATTTACAAAAATTAGAAGTATAGAAAAATTTTACATTTATTACTCTGTAACTACCCACTTTTGTTGAAGCATATTTTCTTCCAATACCATTATTCGTTAAGTACATATTAATAGTAAACAATAAAAATTTACATGTATCTCTTTTATACTTACATAGCTTTTACTAAATCTACATTTTTGTAAATATGCAGTACCTCTCTATTTTAAAAATAAACGATTCCTTAGTTGAAATATTTCCTTTGTTTCCATTTAACTGAAGTAAAATAATGCGTATGTATAACACAATATTTATATCACTGAACTGCAATCGTATTAGCTTTATTTCTACAATAACCCATTAGCGCCCGAATTAATTTTTTTCTTTAAATTAAGTTTATATTACGACATTGTTCATCTAAATGATGTTTTTGACAAAAGAGTCTTAACAAAGAATGCTCATGCAGTTACCGCTTACGAGATAATGACCGTTGTCATATGGCAACGCTAAGCGCTTTCACTGCTATGCGGTCACCAAGTGTTTGAACAAAAATAAAAATCATTTATTTCAAAAGTCAAAATATAACTGCAAATATTTATTAAAAGTAGCATAATCAACAAAATCAAACTATTACATCGAGTTTTTTTTTTAAATAAACTTACAATTATTTTGTGTGAAAGCTTTGGAAACAGTCTAAACAAAGCCCGACGGAACACTTGGAACACATTGTTCTGACTATGTACTTGCACGTATTTTTTTCACATCTTCGTTTTGCATTATTTGCAATTTTTCAAATAAAATGATCCATTCCGTCAAATCTAATTGCATCTGACACGCGACTGTCTGACGCATCAGAAGACGTAGCTGGTTTACCAGGCCCTTTACTAGCAGTTCCATATCGTTTCAAATACGTCATCGCAATTTCTCGTTTAAAATCTAATTGTGGTATTTTCCCATTTTTACTTTTGTTATATAAGATCCAACTGTTTTGTAGAGCTACGTCAAGCATCCAAGTGAAAATGGGCCAATACCACTTTTTTGAGCGCATGCTGATTCGATATGTGTTGACGTTCTGGTCCATCTGGTCAGTTCCTCCCATATAATTATTGTACAAAGCAATTGCTTTTGGTCTGGAGACATACACATGTCTTTTCTCATGTTGGGAATATCGTTTGACTTGAGAAGCTTCTTTAACACCAAACGCCGTTGATAACATCGTGACATCAGCATTATCCATCCAACGTATATATAAAAGCCCATCATTTTTTTCAATTGCATGTTCATAGTACCCTCTTTTTTTTTAAATTCAGTTCTGGTAAGCAAAGGACATGGTTTAGGAATTCGATTATCTCGAATTGTCCCAATACAGAAATAACCGCTAAACCTCATAAACGAAAATAAAACACCCAGAAAATAGATTATCCTTATAAAAATGGTATCTCAGATTTCGATTTTCATCTGGGAGTTCATCTAATAGAACAAGAAGAGGACTGCTGGCCTTTCCAAATAATTTTTCGTAATCATCTTTAGACTTAGGGCTTTTTCCTTGATAAAGATCAAAATTGACCAAATATCCATCTTTTGTATTTATACACCACATCTTAAACCCGAACCTTATAGGCTTAGCACGAATGAATTTCTTGCACCCATGTTTGCCAAAGTACTTGATCATACTTTCGTCATATACACGATTTTCTTTAGGTTGAAAATTTTGAATACAACGATCTTTTAACAGTTTCATTATTGGGCGTAATTTCCATGCCTTGTCTTGTTGGTCTGGTTTGGTATTATCCGTAAAATGTAAAAAGCGGGAAATCTGCATAAATCTACCTCGGGGCATAGAATCAGAGACAGCCACATTTTTTAAATCTTCCCCAGAACTCCAGTAATGTCGTTTTGACGGCAAGTCATTGTACCCACTAACAAATAAATTTGCTATAAAGTACTTGATTTCATTGGTTGTTATGTTCGGATCAGGGCAGTTTAGAAACAAAGCATAACGACGAGTTTCTTTCACTGTATGCTCAATAAACTCAACATCAATAAATTGTTCAAATATTTCAACCATCGTTAATTGTTCATATTTGGAGTAGTCAGGGCTAGGGAATGATAATGGTGTTGTAACTTCCAAATCTGCATTTATTATCCATTTCGGTACTGATTTTTTTGTTGACTTTCTCTCACAAATCCACGTTTTTGTTGCCTCAGACATAAGTTGATCAGTGGAAATCTCTTCGATGGCTTCTACTGCATCATAATTTACACCAACTCGATTATTATCATTCAGTCTTATTTCTGCACCGGCTGTCAAATGGCGACATGTAAGATTACCAACGTGGCTGTAAGTAAATACAAGAATTCGTTTATTTATATACCTGATTACATTTTTAACATTGCTTACTCACTCTCTTCATCGCCAGAATATTCATCTGTCTCAATATTTACTTCTGGAGGCTCTATAAAAATGTCTCCCTCGATCGCGTCATTTTCTATTATATCCAATGCCTCGGCAAGCGAAAAACCGTTCCTAAAAAAACGTACATTATTAGCTCCCGTAAGCGCTTAGTTTTGCCATATGGCAACAACTACATTTCCAAGGTCGTCGTAAATGAACCATAGACGCAAATTATTAAATAGATTCAAATACTCTTTCGTTTAGGTGTGTATTACACGGATAAACTCACAAAATAGTGAATTTTGTAGGTTTGTAAGAGATATAATACTTACTCAAAGCGAATGTCCATTTCTTTTACTCCTCGTGAATACACCAAATTTCAACACAACCGTATAACTGAGGTATTTACTAGAAACTGCAGAACGTTTGTTTTCTAGCACTGCTAGTGTCTCGACCACCGCTCCTTACCCTCTCTACACTTATCTGATCGATACCTGACTCTCAATAGAATTTAATTTTGTACTGCGTTCACTGTTGCCATATGTTAACGCTAAGCGCTAATGGGTTAATAAAAAACAAAAAATAATTTATTATTATGATAGAACATTTATTTTATTTCAAGTCATAAATAACTCTATGAACAATGCATTTCAAAATTACAACCTTATTTTAATATTACAAGATTCATTTATTATTACATATAACTATAAGACCTGTTAAAAGTATTTATTTTTTTAAAAGTCTTTCTCTAAATTTACATTTGACTTTTTGGTTGAATTTTTTTCTAGACACAATATTTACTAAGCGCATATCGAATTAATAATTTATATTGCTACTTAATTTTCGCTAAATTTTCATTTCACCATTCCTGCATATTTTCTTTTAAACACACAATTTTTTTACGTACATTATCTATCAGCACTAAAGATTAAAAATTACACATGTTTCATTATGATGCCTTTGATGCCTTGCTAGCCCAAAACTCCTTCATTTTCCTATTCATTTCGAACAACTCTAAATCTAGTTTTAATCCTTTAATTTTCTTTATTAATTCATCCAGCTTCTCCCTTCCCTCTTCTATACTTAATATTGTTTAGTAGTATAGCTATACGGATCCTAAATTATTTTTGTCACTAGATTTGTCACCAGATCTAGGAAAAGTCACCAGAAAAGTTACTAGATTTCAAGGTCAGTAACATTGCCTATTTTAAGGGGAAGACCGCAGGTGTGTAATCCTCTTCAAGGTCATGCTTGCACGAGTCCTTCAAGGTCACTAGAAAAGTTACTAGATTGTTGATTGTCCTGAAGGTCATTGCCCTCAACAAGTCTATGCATTTCGAGGCCGCGCCCTATTCTGAGAAGCAAAGGTGGCCCATTGTTTAAAGTCTATGCTTTCAAGGTCAGAGAAAAAGACGATCTATTGTTTTGGCTGAGTCATTCTAGGAAATCAAGAACAAAGGCGATGCATTGCAAAGTCTATGCTTTCAAGGTCACATGAATGAACAAAGACTATCTATTGTTCCATTATTCTAAAAATAGATTGTTATCTCAATTCTAGGAAATCAATAACAAAGACGATGCATTGTTCAAAGTCTACGTTTACAATTTTCAAGGTAAAAGAACAAAAGCGATTCATTCTTCTGGTCGAGTTATAAAAATAAATTGTTATCTCAATTCTAGGAAATCAAGAATGAAGGCGATGTATTATCAACGCTTCAAAGTCTATGCTTACAATTTTCAAGGTAAAAGAACATTCTTCTGGTCGAGTTATAAAAAATAAATTGTTATCTCAATTCTGAGAAATAAGTCTGTGCTTATAATTTTCAAGGTAAATGAATAAAGACGATTCATTGTTCAGTTAGAAATAGATTGCTAAATACATCTCTTTCAAGAATAAAGGCGATCCATTATCAACGATTTAAAGTTTATGCTTACAAGGTCACACCTCTGCAAAGACGATCCATTCATCTCAATTCTAGGAAATCAAGAGCCCTGCGGTGCATGTTTCAAAGCCACGCCCTCTAAACAGGTGGCTGTTCTAAACAGGTAGCCGTTTCAAAAACAGGTACCCGTTTCCTAAAACAGGTAGCCGTTTCTAAAAACAGGTAGCCGTTTCTAAAACAGGTAGCGTTTCAAAACAGATATTGTCAACTGTTTCCATACGACCACATCTCAATTCTGAGAAATCAAGAACAAAGGGGGCCCATTGTTCAAAGTCTATGCTTATAAGGTCACACCTCTGATAACAAAGGTGATTCATTGTTTTGGCTGAGTCATAGCTTCTGAAATTCTAGGAAATCAATAACAAAGACGATGCATTGTTCAAAGTCTATGTTTACAATTTTCAAGGTAAAAGAACAAAAGCGATTCATTGTTCTGGTCGAGTTATAAGAAATAGATTGTTATCTCAATTCTAGGAAATCAAGAACAAAGGCGGTCGATTGTTCAAAGTCTATATTTATCATTTTCAAGGCCACATGAGAGAACAAAGACGATCTATTGTTTTGAGGTTATCGTACACATCAGCTGTATCCTCAAAGTGATTGCCCTCGGTCTCAAGCGAGTCTATACACGTTCAAGGCCACGCCCCAAAACAGGTAGACGTTTCCTAAAACAGGTAGCCGTTTCCTAAAACAGGTAGCCGTTTCCTGTAAACAGGTAGCCGTTTCCTAAAACAGGGGTCCGTTTCCCAAAACAGATAGCTGTTTCGCAACCGTTTCCCCATGTTCAGGTCGAAAATAGATTCCGCATCTCAATTCCAGGAAATCAAAAGGGGCCCATTGTTCAAAGTCTATGCTTACAATTTTCAAGGTTAAAGAACAAAGACATTCCATTGTACAGGTTGAGTTATAAAATAGATTGTTATCTCAATTCTAGGAAATCAATAACAAAGGCGATGCATTGTTCAAAGTCTATGCTTACAATTTTCAAGGTCACATGAAAGAACAAAGACTATCTATTGTTCTAGTTGATTTATAAAAATAGATTCTAAATACATCTCTTTCAAGAATAAAGGTGAACCATTGTCAACGATTTAAAGTTTATGCTTATAAGGTCACACCTCTGATAATAAAGACGATTCATTGTTCAGTTAGAAATAGATTGTTATCTCAATTCTAGGAAATCAATAACAAAGACGATGCATTGTCAACGCTTCAAAGTCTATGTTTACAAGGCCACATGAGAGAACAAAGACGATTCATTGTTTTGGTTGAGTCATTCTCAAATTCTAGGAAATCAAGAATAAAGGGGCCCATTGTACAAAGTCTATGCTTACAATTTGCAAGGTAAAAGAACAAAGACGATTCATTGTTTTGGCTCTGTCGTAGCTTCTAAAATTCCGAGAACAAAGACGATGCATTGTTCAGACTGATTAGGTCATCTAACAAGTAAAATATTTTTATAAGACTACCACAATATATAGATTTAAGTATTATGGGATATAGTCACTTTTGTAATACCTCTGCTGGAGCATATCTATTTACTATTTGTTTTCACATTCAATTTCCTTCAACTGATTCTCGTTTAATGCGGACCACATCATCTTTCCTAATAGGTTCATTATATTGTATACTAGCCATACATTCAGCTTCCTTAAAAGTCTTCATATCAGGATCTACTTTGAGACATTGTTACGCAAGCCCTGAGGTGCATGCTTCATAAGCAATGTCACGCCTCCCAGTGCCCTCAAGTGGTCTAAACAGGTAGACGTTTCCTAAAACAGGGGTCCGTTTCCCAAAACAGAGGGTCCGTTTTCCAAAACAGATGGCTGTTTCTCAACACAGGTAACCGTTTCCCCCAAGGTTACACGAGAGAACATAAGCGTTCTGATTCCTAAAATAGATTGTTATCCAGCTACCACCCCACCTCAATTCTAGGAAATCAAGAACAAAGGGGGGTCCATTGTTCAAAGTCTATGTTTATAATTTTCAAGGTCACATGAGAGAACAAAGACGATCCATTATTCCGTTATAATTTCTAAAAATAGATTGTTATCTAAATACATCTCAATTCTGGGAAATCAAGAAACGCTTCAAAGTCTATGCTTATAAGGCCACACCTCTGATAACAAAGGCGATTCATTGTTTTGGCTGAGTCATAGCTTCTGAAATTCTGAGAACACAGACGATGCATTGTTCAGACTGATTAGGTCATCTAACAAGTAAAATATTTTTATAAAACTTATATTTATTAACCACAATATTCATCTATATATACAGATAAAAGATCGATTTAAGTAAATATACATATTATGGCAAATTTGATGTACTTAACATTTTGTAATACCTTTGCTGGATCATATCTATTTTATTTATTATTTGTTTTCACATTCAATTTCCTTCAACTGATTCTCGTTTAATGTGGTCCACAAGACATCATCATCTTTCCTAATAGGTATTTTCATCGCTTCATTATAATGTTACTAGCCATACATTCGGCTTTCCTTAAAGCCCTCATATCAGGATCTGTGATCTTTTACTTTGAGACATTATCCGTGACTCATTACAAACCTACATCTCTTAAACTTATATGCAAAACACAAATTAAAATCTTTTAATTATACAGTTACGTAAATTTCAAAGTTAATTGAGAATTCCCCAAGGGCACACCTCTGAGAAAATAACAAAGATGATTCATTGTTCCGACCGAGTTATAAAATACACCTCAATTCTGAGAAATCAATTTTAAAGAACAAAAGACGATTCATTGTTTAAGCCGACGCTTCAATGTCTATACTTACAACATTTCAAGGTCACACTTCTATAACAAAGGCGATCCATTGTTCTGGTCGAGTTATAATTTAAAAATAGACAAGGTCACGCCATATTACAATTCAGAGAAATAATTTTCAAGGTCCCAATCCTGTCCGATCCTGTCCATATTTTAACCCCGAATGCATCTGGTACATCTATATAGGATGAATAATTTTACGGTAAACCTAAAGTGCTGTGAAGAGCAATTAGATATTAGTTAAAGTTATAGTAGATGTCTGACACTTGCATAAAAGGGAAATGTCGAATTGTGCGGTTTAACTACATATGCGCTCTTGTGCATTTAAATTCTGAAACTGTGCATATGTTTTCGAGTACTCATAAGTAGTTACGGGGTCACGCTACAGAGACGATAATTGTAATAGTTGATGTACAGGGATTCAAAACGGCAAAACATGTATTTACACCCAAAGAGCTAGAAATATACAGTGGAAATCAAGCTGCCCATTTTGTGTTAAAACCACCATTTCCTTGGCACCTCTTAGATGTAGAATTTCAACGACAAGCAATCTGGTTAACAATAATCATCACTGCATCAAATGGGGATCTGATATACCTCTACACATCTCTTTCCACATATACTTCGTGAACTAATATCGGTAACAGATGATGTGTACGTTAAAGGGCGAGAAAATCCGATTACATTCGAAAAATATTGAGACAGTCAGTTATAGAAATTGAAGAGCAACCAGCTTTACTCAAAATGAAAACAACTACTTTCTTTCATACACAAACCACTTGTAATTGTGCTTTGACGAATGTACTCTTTTTATATAATAACTATGTAAGACAATATCAGTAAAAGGTTTATAAAATGTGTGTGCTTACAAGTAAAGGGGGGAAAAGTTTGTAATATTTACAATAAAATGCTATTATTTTAAGTGTATTATTTTGTGTAAAAGCCCTCTGATGCAAACTATTTCAGGTTATAACCCAGCCTATCCATCTAGGTCAACAAGTCAACTTTTAACATTCCTTGTAGGTAAAATTCTGGAAACAGCAAATAAGAGTTCCTATTACTGAATTCTAACAATAGAATCAGTTCGTGGAAACAAGAGGTTGTTGTCTATGCTGAATGTTTACAAGGTTCCTGTATTGGCTAAACGTTATGCTTACAGTATCTGGTTGTTGGAAATTCTCAAGGTCTCCAAACAATTGTCAAGACCATATGTCCTACAGGCCGATCTTACCCGACATCATCCGATCGAAAATGTAGTCGAAACCTGCAGGACCAATTCTAAACGAGTCATGGAAACAAGAAGGGGGTCTATGCTAATAAGCGTAGGCTCATATTATGGTCCGCTAGGATGTTCCCCCAAATACAGATAACCGTTTCCCAAAACAGGGGAGCTGTCACTCAACACAGGTTTCCCCTCTAGAGCAATTAATCATAGCTGAGGCTGACCAATTCTAAACGAGTCATGGAAACAGAAGAATGATGGGGTCTATGCTAATAAGCGTGGGCTCATACTATGGTCCTAACCGCCAGGTTGAGGCAGTTTCCCAAAGACAGATAACCGTTTCCCAAAACAGGGGAGCCGTCACTCAACACAGGTTTCCCCTCCAGAGCCTAATAGCTCATTAATCCTGGCTGAGGCTAAATTGAACTAGGTCAGATCCATTTATCTTAGAAATCTAAACATGGAATATGGTTGTGAGGGGTTAGAAATCCCAATTCGTGGGAAGGTTGCATCCAAGTACAATTCTTAGAAATCTGAAAGTAGAACTAGTTTAATATCATAGAAAATGCTAATCACCTACTTTGGGGGTTTATGGGCCAAGGTGGTAGTTTCTATAAATCACCTACTTTTAGGGTAAAGGGTAGCTTTTCAATAGTCATAGGTACTGTGTCAACGAGGCTTATCATCTAGGGTGCAATTCTGACCCCGAGAAAATGATGAATTCTGCGTCGCTTTTGAGAAGAATGACTATGTTTGAAAAAGCTAGAATAGAAAGTAGTGTTGGCAACCATGATTGTTAGGGTTTAAAAGTCCCCATTGTGTGCACAGTAGACTCTTGATTAGCAGCAATGACGAAAGTAGTAGTACGTCAGGTAGAAAGTACAGAAAAAGCAGTAAGTGTGGAGGAGCGAAAGAAGAGGTTGGAGACATTAATAAAACAAGTAAAAGAAATAAAACTCGATTTGGAGTGTTATATAGTGAAAACAAAATGATGAAGCTGCGTATTAGCAATATGTAAAATAGTGTAGTAAAACATGAAATTTTGAGAAGGATGAGTTTAAATACCTATTTTAAAGAAGAAGAAAAGACGCTGCTATGTGTTGTTATAAGTATCTCACAATTGTATTAGGTTTAAGTAACTGTATCATTAAAAAATAAAGACTTTAAAAGTTAAAGAGACGGTTTTCGGTATTCTCTTCTCCCATAATGGTTCCTTATTGGCTCTGCATATCTAGGCGCGGTTCGATATCCACCTTTACCGAAATCTCCCATAAGGAAATGGAACCCCTGCCGTACGTTGGGCTTTAAATTGGCCTATATACAACGTATAAAAGAAGATTTATTGGAAAAGATCAATGGCAGTAAAATGATCCCTAAATAAAAGCAATTTACTGGTTTTAATGCAGATCGTTATTGTTTTTAATCATTAAATGGCGTTTATGCATATGTGAACTAAAATTTATTAGTAAAGCGTTATAATGAAAAATACAATGACTTTCCTTTGTATAAGGGAGATTTAAATTGATTTTTTTTTTGCAAGAACCTAAAAAATTAAATGTCAGCCCTATTCCTAAATTGGCTACCCTTGGACTTAAAAGAGTAAACAGTGACAGCTTGCAGTATAGAAATGGAGTTAATTTGATATAATTTTTATATAAAAGGTTAAGAAAATCGATTTATAGTTTTAATGTTGCAGAACGAAGGAGATCTGATTGTTTTTATATGAATAGTTTTTATTGTGTGTTAGGCGTTAGAATGGGTTTTCATTGTGTTAAAGGGGATACAATAGACTTGCATTCATACAGAGCCCCCCATTCGTATTTGGATAACGTGTGCAATGTTTAGATGTTGCTTAAATAACATTTGTAAACACGCTTTTAATTATATGTAAAAATCTACTTTAGTATACTTCATTGAATTAGATAATTTAAAGCTTACAGAAAGGTTTTATATACATTAAAAGAGTAACCTTTTACTATGCATTCCTTTAATGAACGTTTTTTTTTGAATTAATAACAATAATAAATTGATAATATAATTCCTATTCCAACTGATGGCCATATTAACTTTTATAGATTACCCTCTACCTAAAAGTGTTTCTTGATTGTTTCAGTTGTATGCATTTTAGTTGTTTTCAAGCTTAAGAATATTTTCATTGCTAATATATCATTCAACTAATCATATAGGTAGGACAATTTATGTCTTAGTTACTGTCCTGGTATACTTTTGGTGCCTTACCGATAATGTAATATATATATATATATATATATATATATATATATATAGAATTTTACTTATTATTGAAATAAAATATCCTGAAAACTTTTATTTATCTGCTACATTTGTAAAAGTACTAGGTTGGAAGCAAGTGTCACACAGATAAATGTTTGCTGATGTAGTAAGATGATATCAACATAAGGTCAAAGAAACGTAAGGTGGTTAAAGAGCTGTGTTTTAGTAAAGGAATGTGTATAACAATATATGTTTATATTAATAAAAAATGTTTATTCTAGATTATTTATCCTAACTACATATCTCTAGACCATCAATAAAATTTCGCAACCTTTTAAATAGAATAAAATGAGATGTAAGTATATAGATGTTACACTTCTAGGTTTTGTAATGTAGTTAGCAGTTGTTGAGTTGTTTCTTTGCTCAGTCTAATGTCTTCTAATTGCTTGACTCAACCAAGAATTGGTGACCCTGAAAGGTAGACTCCACGCCTTGAAGATTTTATTTAGTACTCCTGAGAATTGGTTTATAAGAATTAACACCTTAGCTCAGCCAAGAACCTTGAGGAATATACGTAAGCAATGTGTATGATGGTCTTGGGCAATACAACTTTGACCTTGAAGCGTCGGCAATGGATCCTTTTTGTCCTTGATTTCCTAGAATTGAGCCTGAAATGATTGGGGTATCTAGATAACAATCTATTTTTTAGCAATTATGACTGAACAATGGATCGCATTTGTTATTAGAGATGTGACCTTGAAAGCATAGACTTTGAATAATGGATCGCCTTTGTTCTTGATTTCTCAGAATGGGGGTAGCTGGATAACAATCTATTTTTTTATAACTCAACCAAAACAATGAATCGCCTTTGTTCTTTTCTCAGAGGTGTGAACTTAAGGTACATTTTTTAAAAATTACATGCAAGTCTATTGTATCCCCTTTAACACAATGAAAACCCATTCTAACGCCTAACACACACAATAAAAACTATTCATATAAAAACTCTCCTTCGTTCTGCAACATTAAAACTATAAATCGATTTTCTTAACCTTTTATATAAAAATTATATCAAATTAACTCCATTTCTATACTGCAAGCTGTCACTGTTTACTCTTTTAAGTCCAAGGGTAGCCAATTAAGGAATAGGGCTGACATTTAATTTTTTAGGTTCTTGCAAAAAAAAAATCAATTTAAATCTCCCTTATACAAAGGAAAGTCATTGTATTTTCATTATAACGCTTTACTAATAAATTTTAGTTCACATATGCATAAACGCCATTTAATGATTAAAAACAATAACGATCTGCATTAAAACCAGTAAATTGCTTTTATTTAGGGATCATTTTACTGCCATTGATCTTTTCCAATAAATCTTCTTTTATACGTTGTATATAGGCCAATTTAAAGCCCAACGTACGGCAGGGGTTCCATTTCCTTATGGGAGATTTCGGTAAAGGTGGATATCGAACCGCGCCTAGATATGCAGAGCCAATAAGGAACCATTATGGGAGAAGAGAATACCGAAAACCGTCTCTTTAACTTTTAAAGTCTTTATTTTTAATGATACAGTTACTTAAACCTAATACAATTGTGAGATACTTATAACAACACATAGCAGCGTCTTTCTTCTTCTTTAAAATAGGTATTTAAACTCATCCTTCTCAAAATTTCATGTTTTACTACACTATTTTACATATTGCTAATACGCAGCTTCATCATTTTTGTTTTCACTATATAACACTCCAAATCGAGTTTTATTTCTTTTACTTGTTTTATTAATGTCTCCAACCTCTTCTTTCGCTCCTCCACACTTACTGCTTTTTCTGTACTTTCTACCTGACGTACTACTACTTTCGTCATTGCTGCTAATCAAGAGTCTACTGTGCACACAATGGGGACTTTAAACCCTAACAATCATGGTTGCCAACACTACTTTCTATTCTAGCTTTTTCAAACATAGTCATTCTTCTCAAAAGCGACGCAGAATTCATCATTTTTCTCGGGGTCAGAATTGCACCCCTAGATGATAAGCCTCGTTGACACAGTACCTATGACTATTGAAAAGCTACCCTTTCCCCTAAAAGTAGGTGATTTATAGAAACTACCACCTTGGCCCATAAACCCCAAAGTAGGTGATTAGCTTTTCTATGATATTAAACTAGTTCTACTTTCAGATTTCTAAGAATTGTACTTGGATGCAACCTTCCCACGAATTGGGATTTCTAACCCTCACAACCATATTCCATGTTTAGATTTCTAAGATAAATGGATCTGACCTAGTTCAATTTAGCCTCAGCTATGATTAATGAGCTATTAGGCTCTGGAGGGAAACCTGTGTTGAGTGACGGCCCTGTTTTGGGAAACGGTTATCTGTCTTTGGGGAAACTGCCTCAACCTGGCGGTTAGGACCATAGTATGAGCCCACGCTTATTAGCATAGACCCCATCATTCTTCGTTTCCATGACTCGTTTAGAATTGGTCAGCCTCAGCTATGATTAATTGCTCTGGAGGGGAAACCTGTGTTGAGTGACAGCTCCCCTGTTTTGGGAAACGGTTATCTGTATTTGGGGGAACATCCTAGCGGACCATAATATGAGCCTACGCTTATTAGCATAGACCCCCTTCTTGTTTCCATGACTCGTTTAGAATTGGTCCTGCAGGTTTCGACTACATTTTCGATCGGATGATGTCGGGTAAGATCGGCCTGTAGGACATATGGTCTTGACAATTGTTTGGAGACCTTGAGAATTTCCAACAACCAGATACTGTAAGCATAACGTTTAGCCAATACAGGAACCTTGTAAACATTCAGCATAGACAACAACCCTCTTGTTTCCACGAACTGATTCTATTGTTAGAATTCAGTAATAGGAACTCTTATTTGCTGTTTCAGAATTTTACCTACAAGGAATGTTAAAAGTTGACTTGTTGACCTAGATGGATAGGCTGGGTTATAACCTGAGAAATAGTTTGCATCAGAGGGCTTTTACATAAAATAATACACTTAAAATAATAGCATTTTATTGTAAATATTACAAACTTTTCCCCTTTACTTGTAAGCACACAATTTATAAACCTTTTACTGATATTGTCTTACATAGTTATTATATAAAAAGTGTACATTCGTCAAAGCACAATTACAGGTGGTTTGTGTATGAAATAAACAAGTTGTTTTCATTTTGGGTAAAGATGGTTGCTCTTCAATTTCTATAACTGACTGTCTCAATATTTTTCGAATGTAATCGGCTTTTTCTCGCCCTTTAACGTACACATCATCTGTTACCGATATTAGTTCACGAAGTATATGTGGAAAGAGATGTGTAGAGGTATATCCAGATCCCCATTTGATGCAGTGATGATTATTGGTTAACCAGATTGCTTGTCGTTGAAATTCTACATCTAAGAGGTGCCAAGGAAATGGTGGTTTGAACACAAAATGGGCAGCTTGATTTCCATTGTATATTGCTAGCTCTTTGGGTGTAAATACATGTTTTGCCGTTTTGAATCCCTGTACATCAACTATTACAATCATCGTCTCTGTAGCGTGACCCCGTAACTACTTATGAGTACTGAAAACATATGCACAGTTTCAGAATTTTAAATGCACAAGAGCGCATATGTAGTTAAACCGCACATGAGACATTTCCTTATGCAAGTGTCAGACATCTACTTATAACTTTAACTAATATCTAATTGCTCTCACAGCACTTTAGGTTTACCGTAAAATTATTCATCCTTATATAGATGTACCAGATGCATTCGGGGTTAAAATATGGACAGGATCGGACAGGATTGGGACCTTGAAAATTATTTCTCTGAATTGTAATATGGCGTGACCTTGTCTATTTTAGAAATTATAACTCGACCAGAACAATGGATCGCCTTTGTTATAAGAAGTGTGACCTTGAAATGTTGTAAGTATAGACATTAAGCGTCGGCTTAAACAATGAATCGTCTTTTGTTCTTTAAAAATTGATTTTCAGAATTGAGGTGTATTTTTATAACTCGGTCGGAACAATGAATCATCTTTGTTATTTTCTCAGAGGGTGCCCTTGAATTCTCGGAATTAACTTTGAAATTTACGTAACTGTATAATTAAAAGATTTTAATTTGTGTTTTTGCATATAAGTTTAAGAGATGTAGGTTTGTAATGAGTCACGGATAATGTCTCAAAGTAAAAGATCACAGATCCTGATATGAAGGCTTTAAGGAAAGCTGAATGTATGGCTAGTAAGCATTATAATGAAGCGATGAAAATACCTATTAGGAAAGATGATGATGTCTTGTGGACCACATTAAACGAGAATCAGTTGAAGGAAATTGAATGTGAAAACAAATAATAAATAAAATAGATATGATCCAGCAAAGGTATTACAAAATGTTAAGTACATCAAATTTGCCATAATATGTATATTTACTTAAATCGATCTTTTATCTGTATATATAGATGAATATTGTGGTTAATAAACTTATAAGTTTTATAAAAAATATTTTACTTGTTAGATGACCTAATCAGTCTGAACAATGCATCGTCTGTGTTCTCAGAATTTCAGAAGCTATGACTCAGCCAAAACAATGAATCGCCTTTGTTATCAGAGGTGTGGCCTTATAAGCATAGACTTTGAAGCGTTTCTTGATTTCAGAATTGAGATGTATTTAGATAACAATCTATTTTTTAGAAATTATAACGGAATAATGGATCGTCTTTGTTCTCTCATGTGACCTTGAAAATTATAAACATAGACTTTGAACAATGGACCCCCCTTTGTTCTTGATTTCCTAGAATTGAGGTGGGGTGGTAGCTGGATAACAATCTATTTTTAGGAATCAGAACGCTTATGTTCTCTCGTGTAACCTTGGGGGAAACGGTTACCTGTGTTGAGAAACAGCCATCTGTTTTGGAAAACGGACCCTCTGTTTTGGGAAACGGACCCCCTGTTTTAGGAAACGTCTACCTGTTTAGACCACTTGAGGGCACTGGGGAGGCGTGACATTGCTTACCTTGAAGCATGCACCTCAGGGCTTGCGTAGGTTTGACAATGTCTCAAAGTAGATCCTGATATGAAGACTTTTAAGGGAAGCTGAATGTATGGCTAGTATACAATATAATGAACCTATTAGGAAAGATGATGTGGTCCGCATTAAACGAGAATCAGTTGAAGGAAATTGAATGTGAAAAACAAATAGTAAATAGATATGCTCCAGCAGAGGTATTACAAAAGTGACTATATCCCATAATACTTAAATCTGTATATTGTGGTAGTCTTATAAAAATATTTTACTTGTTAGATGACCTAATCAGTCTGAACAATGCATCGTCTTTGTTCTCGGAATTTTAGAAGCTACGACAGAGCCAAAACAATGAATCGTCTTTGTTCTTTTACCTTGCAAATTGTAAGCATAGACTTTGTACAATGGGCCCCTTTATTCTTGATTTCCTAGAATTTGAGAATGACTCAACCAAAACAATGAATCGTCTTTGTTCTCTCATGTGGCCTTGTAAACATAGACTTTGAAGCGTTGACAATGCATCGTCTTTGTTATTGATTTCCTAGAATTGAGATAACAATCTATTTCTAACTGAACAATGAATCGTCTTTATTATCAGAGGTGTGACCTTATAAGCATAAACTTTAAATCGTTGACAATGGTTCACCTTTATTCTTGAAAGAGATGTATTTAGAATCTATTTTTATAAATCAACTAGAACAATAGATAGTCTTTGTTCTTTCATGTGACCTTGAAAATTGTAAGCATAGACTTTGAACAATGCATCGCCTTTGTTATTGATTTCCTAGAATTGAGATAACAATCTATTTTTATAACTCAACCTGTACAATGGAATGTCTTTGTTCTTTAACCTTGAAAATTGTAAGCATAGACTTTGAACAATGGGCCCCTTTTTGATTTCCTGGAATTGAGATGCGGAATCTATTTTCGACCTGAACATGGGGAAACGGTTGAAACAGCTATCTGTTTTGGGAAACGGACCCCTGTTTTAGGAAACGGCTACCTGTTTACAGGAAACGGCTACCTGTTTTAGAAACGGCTACCTGTTTTAGGAAACGTCTACCTGTTTTGGGGCGTGGCCTTGAAACGTGTATAGACTCGCTTGAGACCGAGGGCAATCACTTTGAGGATACAGCTGATGTGTACGATAACCTACAAAACAATAGATCGTCTTTGTTCTCTATGTGGCCTTGAAAATGATAAATATAGACTTTGAACAATCGACCGCCTTTGTTCTTGATTTCTAGAATTGAGATAACAATCTATTTTTATAACTCGACCAGAACAATGAATCGCTTTTGTTCTTTACCTTGAAAATTGTAAACATAGACTTTGAACAATGCATCGTCTTTGTTATTGATTTCCTAGAATTTCAGAAGCTATGACTCAGCCAAAACAATGAATCACCTTTGTTATCAGAGGTGACCTTATAAGCATAGACTTTGAACAATGGGCCCCTTTGTTCTTGATTTCTCAGAATTGAGATGTGGTCGTATGGGGGAAACGGTTGCGAAACAGCTATCTGTTTTGGGAAACGGCTACCTGTTTTAGGAAACGGCTACCTGTTTTAGGAAACGGCTACCTGTTTTTAGGAAACGGCTACCTGTTTAGGGGAACGGCCACCTGTTTAGAGGGCGTGGCTTTGAAACATGCACCTCAGGGCTCTTGATTTCCTAGAATTGAGATGAATGGATCGTCTTTGCAGAGGTGTGACCTTGTAAGCATAAACTTTAAATCGTTGACAATGGATCGCCTTTATTCTTGAAAGAGATGTATTTAGCAATCTATTTCTAACTGAACAATGAATCGTCTTTATTCATTTACCTTGAAAATTATAAGCACAGACTTATTTCTCAGAATTGAGATAACAATTTATTTTTTATAACTCGACCAGAAGAATGTTCTTTTACCTTGAAAATTGTAAGCATAGACTTTGAAGCGTTGATAATACATCGCCTTCATTCTTGATTTCCTAGAATTGAGATAACAATTTATTTTTATAACTCGACCAGAAGAATGAATCGCTTTTGTTCTTTACCTTGAAAATTGTAAGCATAGACTTTGAACAATGCATCGTCTTTGTTATTGATTTCCTAGAATTGAGATAACAATCTATTTTTAGAATAATGGAACAATAGATAGTCTTTGTTCATTCATGTGACCTTGAAAGCATAGACTTTGTACAATGCATCGCCTTTGTTCTTGATTTCCTAGAATGACTCAGCCAAAACAATAGATCGTCTTTTTTCTCTGACCTTGAAAGCATAGACTTTAAACAATGGGCCACCTTTGTTTCTCAGAATAGGGCGCGGCCTCGAAAATGCATAGACTTGCTTGAGGGCAATGACCTTCAGGACAATCAACAATCTAGTAACTTTTCTAGTGACCTTGAAGGACTCGTGCAAGCATGACCTTGAAGAGGATTACACACCTGCGGTCTTCCCTTAAAATAGGCAATGTTACTGACCTTGAAATCTAGTAACTTTTCTGGTGACTTTTCCTAGATCTGGTGACAAATCTAGTGACAAAAATAATTTAGGATCCGTATAGCTATACTACTTTTCTTTACTTCCACTTCGTATCGTGCGTACTACTTTTGTCATTTCTGCTAATAATAAGTTACCATTGCCCTTCAACAAAATCTTCTTGTCTCCATGAACTGATTCTATTTTTAGATTTCTAAGAATTGTAATATGACAACCCTGCAGGTCAATAAACTTAAACCTTGAACGTTCTATTTTTGGATTTGTAAGAATTGTAATATGATGCCCCTACAGGTCAATAAAATTTGGCCATGAAAAATCTATTTTCTGATTTCTAAGAATTGTAATATAACCCTGCAGTCAATAAACTTAGACCTTGAAAATTCTAGTTTTGTACTTCTAACAATTATTGTAATATGATACCTTTGCAGGTCAATACACTATGACCTTGAAAAATTATATTGTTAGGATTCTAAAAATTGTAATAAAATTCTATATTTCGATTTTTAAAAAAGGTAGATGATACCCCGGAAGGTCAATACCTTGACCTTGAACATTCTATTTTTAGATTTCTAAGAATTGTGATATACCCCTGCAGGTTGATAAACTTTGACCTTGAAAATTCTATTTTTAGATTTAAATTTTTACCTTAAAATTTTGACCTTGAAGAGCTTGAGGCTTGAAATTTCGAGCTCACATTTCTCAGCACGAGAGGGCGAGTGACCTTGCAATGAGCCAGACTCGGCCCTATATGTATTTATGATTTGCTTCTATTTTTAATTTTTCTTGCTACTTTTGTCTATAAAAATTTGCTGAAAACTGAATACCCACACTTAAAAAATTTACATATATATTGTATTAAGCTCTTGGTTCATGTATTGAGAGATTACGTGTAACGTGTAAATTTAGTTTAGGAGTTTTTAGTGTGAGTTGGAATTTTTATGCTTGTTACGCAACATCCTGTACTTTAATTTCAATTTTAGTAAACGTGGCAATATTGGACGTGCCATTTCCCTTTTTAAATAAATTTGAATAGATGATTACTTTAAAAATTTCCAATTTGTTAAAAGAAGTCACATGTTTCTTTTTCTTTCTGGTTCTTCAAACAAGAGAACGGAAAATTGCTTGTTAGAAAAAAAATAGGTGGAGTGATGTTTGCTGTAATTTTATGTGGAATTTGCTTAATAAAGTTACAAACGGTGTTGTTACTGGATTTCTAATTCTCCACGCTTAATTAAACTATTACATATAGGTAGTTTTCGTTTGCTGTACTGATATATGGGTTTATAACAAAAGCAACAAAAAAACAGCGTCGTTTCAGATTCTAGAGGTAAGCTACACCACACTTTTCTTGTATGTTAATAATTTAGCTCAATAAAATATAGGCTTGCAATTTAAAATAGATTTGGAATATATATATATATATATATATATATATATATATATATATATATATATATATATATATATATACACACACACACACACACTTTTACAAATTACATACAGTGCGCTCAGAAAGTAACGATTAAATTCATTATTTTCAAAATCGTTAATTTGTGGTCAAAATATTGCGACACGTCGATTTTTTATTTTGATTTCAGACTTTAGGCTGTGTCGCAGATGTAGATGGCGCTGCGCATTTTCCGGATATGACGCCAAAGTTCATATTTTTAAATAGAAACCATGTATGTTCTTCGCTGAAATCGATGCAACCCTTTCTCCTGAATTGAAAAATGCTCTATTTATTGGGATTATTTGAAACAGTATCTGCGATATTAGTTATTAAATGTGCCTTAAAAGCCTACATTTCAATCACACCAGTTTCCTTCTTGACTAACACCGCACCACTTCTCGAATTATGCCACATTTAATAATTAATATCGCGCATACTGTTTCAAATAATGCCAATAAATAGGGCATTTTTGAAAGAGAAAGAGTTGCATCGATTTCATTGAAGAACATATAGGGTTGCCATTTAAAAATATGAACTTTGACGTCATATCCGAAAAGTGTGCAGCGCCATCTACATGTGCGACACAGCATAAAGTCCGGAATCAAAATAAAAGTCGTCGTGCGCAGGATTTTGACCGCAAAATGAATTTATCCATTACTTTCTGAGCCACTGTATATAACTCATATCCATAAAGTGGGGATTCCTTTAGGTTCTTTTTTTTCTTCCTGCGATTTCTATTATCACACTACATTGTTCGGTACATCGCTGTAACCATTCTACAAACTACGTCTGGTTAACGGTCCTCCGAGTTATGATATTAACATATTAATGGTCGCCGAAAAATCAGCCAAAGATAAAGCATTGCTATTACTTCACTTTGGATCATCTCATCACTAGAAAAAAACCAACTAGATTTATGTTTAATATAACACTCAGTTCAATAATTACACCCAGACAACATACTGGTGAATTCATTTTACTATATTGTTTTCTTCTACTTCGAGAATAAGTTCTCATTATGTGAACAATTGCTGTGATCCTTTATCGAGTGTTCTAAGAAAGTTATTTGTTACTATAACGAATTAACCATCACAAATACAACATCGAATTTGTTAGATTGGTGTTTGTGCCGATTCTTGTTGAACATTTAACGGTAGCACAGTAAACTAGGATAGATATCTAAACATAAAGGTTATCCAGCTTTAATAAACATTCTATTAATATACTTACAAAATTGCTCCTGTTGTAATTGTTAACTTTAACTTCAACCTTTTGACGATTTTCTTGTGTACTAATATAACTTTGACACAAACAAAAATTAGTAACAAATGTAAATAGATGTTATATGCTGTAACTACTGCTTTAAAAAATTGTCAGCTGTTTAAAGTAAAGAATTTAAACTTTGACACTTACGTAATAAGATTCACTATACAGAGTGCTTCATGATATATCTTAACTTCTATGAACTACACTACTCATATATAGGGTTGCTATTATCTAACTTTCAGATTTGTGTTTAAATGCTTGATGATAAATAGTTGCTGTATATTCTGTACTTCGCTGGTTAGTATATTCACTTATACTATAATTAGATGTGTTAGCAAACGCTATCATAACAAGGAAGCTATTCAATTTTCTTTCTGCTTGCAATCATTTCGGCCTTTAGTCGCATGATTGTACTTATTTGTTGCACGATTTGGATGATTGAAATAATTATAAAATTACGCTTTATTATATATGTTTGGAGATCGTAGTAACTTAACACTTGCACCTATCGGGAGAAAAATTATACTTTATGTATTACAGTCTTCGTTACTGGATCGTTTCTCATTGCTATTCTTTGCTTATGGTTAACCTGTTGTGAATAAGACATTTGAACTCTTTTAACTGGCACCTGAGATAACCCCCTCGCTTTCTCATATAAATTCTCTATAGGGGATTAGTTAGGACTACATCTTAATTTTAGTCAGAATCAATTCAGCTGGGTGATGTCATCTTCACAACGGTATCACCTTTAGCCGTGTTTTTCAACGCTTGTCTCATAGGTGTAGCATAGTACAGATATTAACCTTACCATGGACCCCTTTTGTCCAACAGATTAGAACTTGTAAGCTCTCCAGACATTAGTCTGGACTTAATAATGATGAGTCATGCATTTCTCAGAATCTCTAGATAATCTCACTTTCAAGAATTAGCTCTGCGTTTAGATTAATGAGTTATGCGGTTTGCTGCGGTTGATGAGTCATGCATTTCTGAGAATCTTTAAATAATCTCGATTCCAAGAATTTGTTCTATTTCTAAATAAATGAGTCATGGGTTTGTTTCTAGGAAATTGACGAGTTATGCATTTTTAAGAGTCTTTAGATCACCTTTTTTCTAGGAATTGGTTCTATTTTTACATAACCTTAGAGATGGATGAGTCAGGCATTTCTGAGAATCTTTAGCTAATCTCGTTTCCAAGAATTGGCTCTAACTGTAGGTTAATGAGTGGTACGGGTGTTTCTTGGAACTTTATGAGCCATGCATTAGACAGAATATTTAGATAACTTCAAATATAATTGTTAGATAACCTTAAAGAGGTGGATGAGTCATGTACTTTTGAGAATCTTTGGATTCGTTTCCAGGATTAATTTTTAAATTAACAGTAATGGGTTTGTTTCTTGGATAAGACCTTCAGGAGATTGAGTCATGAGTGCGCAGGGTATACAGAAAACAGGTAACAAATTGTACGGGCTGTACAAAGAACGACTATCAGAGTGTACATGGTATACAAAGCACACGTAACGGAGTGTGCAGGGTGTACAATTAAATGTTCTGTTTTTAGACTGCTTACTTGTATGTTGTTTTAATTATAAACCGTAGCGATTGTTCTATCCTCATTTTGCCTTGAGCGGAGACGCACTTATGTTAGCTGAGATAAACCACCACCTTAACCAGGAACAATCCTTTTAGTGGAGACATATACTTAGAAGATAACCCCTCTGTTTTGGTTGAGAAGAAAACCCTCACCTTAACCAAGATTCGAACCAAAACTTTTATAAATTTTCTCACCAAAAGTAAATTAAAACCAACATAGCTACACTACTCACTCGTCAATCGCATTAACGACCTTGACAGCGATCACGAGGACTTTCGAAGAAACAGGATACAGGAACTGGACATCAGGACACAAGAACTAAATGATTGCAACGTGACAAAGAGTTTGGTGTGGTCCATAACAATGATGACCAGAACGATTAATGTATACAAGACAACAATTCCAATGACGAGGACGAGGACTTCAGGGACTTCCGAAGCTATTGGAGGACCACTACGATAACGATACCCATGACATAGAAGTCGACGACTACTAGTTTTGGGCGACACATCTCTGTGGCTATCCGTCGCACTACTTTTCTGCTTCACTTCAACGTGCAGTGGCATCGCTCAATGATCTACGACCTTATCTAGATTCGTAACGCAGCTCCTGGAGGGATGCGTTTGTGAGTTATCGAAAGATGCATACTAAGTATAACTGCTTACATATCTATCGTTCACACTATCTTTGTTTACAGAAAAACATCGTAAGAAGTAGTACGGTCGATAACCAGACAAACACACAAAAGCGAGATAGAACGCGCATTGGGGGTCTCTACCGCGAGACGAGAGGGATAGAGCGCAAGGGTCACTCCTGCCATTTTCGTAACGCTTTGCGCATGTGCTGCGCGAAGGAGCAGATAGCGTCAAAGCACGTCACTCCAAAACAAACTAACCTAAATATAACTTCAAATCGGCAATTACCATTTACTTATTAATTATTGATTTTAACTACACTGCTTATAGTTTGTTGCATTTTTCACCGACTTATATAAATGTTGTCATCACGTTTGTTTTACGATATTTTTTATACATCTTTAGAAATAGATTACGATTTTTATACATACCGATAATGTAGAATGTATTATGCGATCACGTGTAACTACGTTTAATTTATAACATGTACTTTACGTCTTTTATGGTTAATAAAAATCCGAAATTTAACGCATACCATTGATTAATTATAGTTCATTATTTTTGAAAGTGACTGAGTATAACAGTAGGTAAAATGAGTTTCAAGGGATATTTGTAAATGCCCATGTTATTAACAAATTAGCATTGAAAAATTCATCATTAAAGTATCCAAAACATATCAAATCCTTTTCAAACGTTGCGACATGATAACCGACTGCTCTACGCATGCGTGTACACTCGAGAGTGGTACAGAAATGTCCCTTGCGGCCCTCTCTTTCGGATCGCACTGGCGGACAGAACGCGCGTTCCCGTATAAGTACAGTTTAGTGGCTCAAATACATGATCAACATCACATCCAACTATGGAATCTAAGTAAAGAAAAATAAAATAAAGAATAAAATTAAATATTATTAAACTGCCATGGATTTATACGTTTATCAAACTTGTATTAATAGCAGGCTTATTTTTGCGTTTTCATATTTCATAAATTTATTCTAACATCTTAAACTATTATTAATGAATTACCACTACCGAGGACGATAACTGTAATTGTTATCGAAACGTATAGCAGTAGGAGCTCCGCATAGCCGCCATTTTGTTTTTGTTATGTTACAGCCCCGCCCCGGAGTGGGGGTCTGGGTGGGGCCGGATTATTTTTACGGGTGCGTTTTCCAACCCCTGGGCGGGGTTTAGCCCCTAATTAAGGTCCTTTTAGCAATATTAAGGGTCTTTATGGCGGACTAACCCCAAGTTAGGGGTATTGGTTGCACCTAGGGTGTGGTCTAGCGGCCATTTTGTCTGCGTTACACCCTTCTGATTGGTCCTTAGCCCCACTACTCAGCAGCTGTGCTCTGATTGGAGGATTAATCCTCTGAATGGGGATTGGTTATGGCGGAAAATTTGAAATTGTATTCTAATTAGGCGTCCTAATGCTAACTTGTAAAAGAAGGGCTTCGTAACTTGATCTCGGGGGTTTGGCCCCTTATCGAGGCCCCATTGGCGGAAAATTTGAATTTGTATTCAAGTCTCTGCAGATTATGGATGGAAACATGAATTTGTATTGTAATAAGGGACCTAATGCAAACATGTAAGACAGATGTAGAGCTTAGCAACTTACTCTCAGGTCTTCGCTCCCTTGACCAAAAATTTGAATTTGATTGTGGCATCATCTCGCACTATATTTTAAAAGTACATACTGAGCCATGTTATGGAGGGAGATTTCAAGTAAGGAGTCTAAGTCTTAAGATCCGCCGTATGCATAAGGGTCTGGAACCACTGTTACGTACAATATATTTTAGTATTAATAAATTATGAGCCACAATATATCGTAATCGTTTTATTTTAATTATGAGTCATAATTAAATCTCTCTGCCGTTCAAGGGAATCACGACCAGATTAAAGTCATGCATAACTAAGCAAGAATTTTATTAAACCAATAATACACAACAAAATAATTTTATAATACCGTTTACTACTTGAATATTAAATTTGTTATTTTCCCTGCGGCTTCTAAAGAAATTAATGATTAATGAAACGTCATTAATCTTCAACTGCTCATTAAATTGGTATATGCGCTGGTCGTCGGCCTTGAAAATACTGTAGAAACGCTTAGGCAGTATGCATTTAAACTCGGCTAGCTTCACAGTAACCCTTTCACCATACTTTGTTGATGCGACTCCAAGAATGAGTATTTTGTGTTCAACATTAATCTCCAAGACCCTAATATTTTTAAAAGGTTATAAAAGTTGTAGCGTTTAGGTTAGCTAAATCCATATCTGTAATTATAAGACTACGAGCGAATAAAACAAATAAAGTAAAAGCTAAGGCAAAAAATAATAGCTCACCAGTGTTGTATTGAAGAAGAAGAAACGAAAAGTTGACACACGAGCGATAAAATTGCAACTGAAGCTAAAGAATACCTCATTCGTTTTTATACACACACACACACAATCTATCAGTAAATAATTAAAGTTGTACTACAATTCGACATTACCTCCAAATTTTGTTAAAGTAATGGCAAACTTTCACTAGGTTAATTAATTAATTGATTAATTGTTAATTAGATAGTTACTTAAAGAAAAATAATTATAGTTAACAATACATTGTAAAAGACATTCAATTCGTCATTTATTCACAATTTTGAAAAGGTAATAACAAACTTATACTATTCAATTACTTCTATAACGTCTGGGGTAAAAACCCATTACGTAAAAACGTATAAGTCGTGATTCACACTCAATACCGATAAAGCAATAACAAAATTTCACGCTGCAATTAAAAATCTGATAATTAACTAGTTACGTAATGGTTAATAATTATGATTATATTGTAGAAGACAAAAAGCCACTTTTATATTAAAAGATAAGAATGATAAAAGTAAATTATACGGTGCCCACAGGGCATTTAAGAGAGGCTAGGTAAAGTCGTGTAAGTCGTCATTCGCTCGCAATTTTGATAAAGCAATATCAAACTTTCACTATGTAATTAAAAAACCTGCTAATTAACTAGATACATAATGGTTAATAATTTTTATGTTAATATAAAAGCAGAAACATTTACTGTAGCTGATTGAGCTTCCAATACACCACAGTTTGCAAAATTAAGACACGCTTCATAAAGTGTTGTATAAGATCTTATTTTGTAATAACAAACAAACTGTTGTAGCTTGCTAAAGATTTTTGAATGCCTGAAGACGAATACTGTCAAGAAACACGCCAAAATGTGCAAAAGTTAATAGGCAGTTTCACCTATTTGAGATTTAAAGTTATTAAGACGAAAAAACATTTACGAGGTCTGATCCAACCGTCAAGGTCTATATCTTATCACAGTAATATTCTCTAGCTGTAAACATATACTAAAGTGATGATAGCTGTAATCAAACAACGAGAACTTGAGACTCTGAATTTGGCAACAGTTTTCTGCTAGCATCTTACATATAGGAACAAGTTTTAAAATCAGTTCTAAAAGATTATTCAGAGTTAATTTTAAAGGGATTTACCACAGACATTATAGAAGTTATTGAATAGTATAAGTTTGTTATTGTTTTTTCAAAATTGCGATTGAATGAATAACGAATTAAATGTTACATTGTTTCAATACAACACTGGTGAGTTATTATTTTTTACCTTAGCTTTTACTTTATTTATTTTATTCACTCGTGAAGTTTTTAAGGCTGTGTTATAATTACAGATATGGATTTATCTAAGCTAAACTCCACAACATGTTTTAAACCTTTTAAAAATATTAAGGCCCTGGAGATTGGAGTTGAATACAATATACTCAATCTTGTATTCCTATCAACAAAGTATGGTGAAAGGGTTACTGTGGAACTGACTGAATTTAAATGCGTACTACCTGAGCGTTTCTACAAGTTTTTCAAGACCGAGGACCAGCGCATAAACCAATTTAATGAGCAGCTGAAAATTAAAGACTTTTCATTAAGTTCTTTAGGGTCAACACGGAAAACAACAAATTTAATATTCAAGTAGAAAATGGTAATATAAAATTACATTGTTATGTGTCATTGGTTTTAATACAATTCTTGCTCAGTTGTGCATGAGATTAATTTTGATAGGCCTAAATTCAATTTCAAATTTGCCGCCAATGGGGCTCGACAAGTGGGCAATGCCCCGAGAGCAAGTTGCGCAGCCTTGCACCTGTCTTACAAGTTAGCATTACGCCCCTTATTATAATACCATTTCAAATTTTCTAACAATGGGTCTCGATAATGCACGAAGGCCACCGAACAAGTTCCGATCACGACAAGTTAGCATTAGACCCCCGTATTAGATTACAATTTCAAATTTCCCGCCATAACCAATCAGAATGCAGAGAATTAATCCTCCAATCAGAGCACAACTGATGAGTAGTGGGGCTAGGGAACAATCAAAAGCCAGAGGGGTGGGCCTTACGTGAGCCAATCAGGCGTAAGGATGGGTTTGGTCTAATCTTAGCCCCGCATTAATACACGTACAACCAATCAGGAAAAGGAGTGAGTGTGGCCACGCCTTAAAGAAGTCATAAGGGCCTTAACACCCCTCTTAACTCCGTGAAGATGGCCTCTAGATCACGCCCTAGGGGCATCCAACACCCTTAACCAAGGGGTTAGCCCGCCAAAAAGGTTATTAATGTTGCCAAAAAGATCTTAATTAGGGGGTAAACCGCGCCCAGGGGCTAAGAAACGCCCCCGAAACGAAGCCAACCCCACCCACACACCTCCACTCAGCTCCCCACTCCTACCCCCACCACTATTACATCACGTCCTCACCTGGTCCCATTCTACTTATAGCTTTATGTAAAATATAAATATAAATATACACCATTAAAAACCTCAAAAAAGCTAAATTATGTGTAATAATGGTGAAAGTTTACATTTGTATAGAAAATGTTTAATTGGGAAACGTGACTCCCCTGCGCTCAATTTATGTGTATAAATGTTTAATTTGACTGACCTATCTATTTACAAATAAGTAGGTATACTTTGTTACCTTAGCAATATTCGTTTTGATCGTTTGACTGTTTAATTAATTGTTTGTCATTCGAATCTGATTTTCTTTCGTAACCATTGAAAATCTAATGTTTGATATGAGTGAATCAGGTGAAGACGTACCGGCGGACGTACAGGAGGAGGCGAAGAGGATGGCCGTATCTTTGTTATGTGAAAAGTCAAAGTACGAGAAAAAATATTCCTCTTCCCTGAAATGAATAGACCAAAGAAAAGTAAAGAAAATCTGTGAAAAAGCGATATTACCGTACTTCTTTCATTTAAAAAAAGTTAATAAGGCGTCTACACTTTGGTCTAAATACGGTCGACTGTATTATTAAAGGTAAATATAAAATATCCAAAATTAATAGCATTTTTGAAGAAGAAATTCACTTACAAAAAGGCGAAGACTTTTTCTGAAGAAGATATTAGTAATTTTGTTGTGGATGCGCCGGATGAACAAATATTTAATGATGAAGCTATATATTATTACTACATTAAGTTACTTTTTATAGGTAGTAATAATAATCGCGAATTGCGGAGCTTGTCGATGAGATGAGCTGTGTAATATGCGCCTTAGTCATATCGACAATAGAGGCAATATTTTAATAACTCTGCTTGACAAAAAAGCTAAACTCCAAAGCACGTTTACCATAACGAACAACACTATTCAAGGGGTTAATGTTATTGAACTAATAAGAAAGTATATTATAGAATACGCCTAAAATATAGAAATTGAAAAGTTCCTGAAAATGTTGCCATATTTTTAAAAAAGACTGACCCTCAACTGCATATTGGGTATAGTTTCAGGAGAACGTCGGCGACTCTGTTAACTGATGCTAGTGGTGACGTTTTTACTATCAAGAAGAACGACTTACAATGATCTACAAACGTTGCTGAGGGTCACGTTGAGGAGGCAAATTTGTCAAAAAAATGGCAATGCGTACATCTGTGAACACAAATGCAACTGTGACTGCAGAACACTTTACATCTTGCTTAGAGAAACAAGTCCCAGTCTTTACCTCCCTAGGGAGGTAAAGTAACACTTTCCACCTCAAAAAAAGGGAGGAAGGTATCACTTTCAAAAGAGGTATTAGAAAAATACATTTACATATGATTTTATTTTCTTTTTCGGGTTTTTTTGTCAAGAGGTTTAGTGTGAGACATATGACCTCGGCTTTGAAGGGATAGAACTAGACATTCGAGATCGAAATTTGTGAGTATAATACCCTTGAAGTGTATACTACCATGAACAGTTTCGGCCTTGTCTATGTGACAACCTTGAAACTGTGTGAACTTACAATTGTGGCAACCTAGGAAATGTGGAACCGTGAAAGTGTGAGACCTTAGAAATGTGGTTTTAGAACTCTCCACTCTTACCTACACCCTACCAGAGATATCCATACCATACCCTATAGATACTCTCACTATACTCACGTAAGAAAACTTTTGTATTTAAGCTTATTTTCGTTTGGCTTAGAGCTGATTAGATTTTAGGAGAAATCCAGCGTCGGAGAGAGGAGGTTTATTAGGGTCAGTTTTTGGTTTTTATCAAATATATCTAAAACAGCTGCATATTTCAGATATAAAAATACCCAGACATAGACCTTAATCGTATCGATTAATTATGTTCTATACGATTTTTTGATAGGAGGCATAATTTAGCGGTAAAAAATTCCTAAGGTAGAATAAGTGTTGGTTCAAATTTTTTCATTATCTGAATCACGATTAATTTTATAAAAAAAGTGTAGACGTATTTTTAAAGAAAATTTAATTTTAAATAAATTAATTTTATAAAAGCGGGCGGTTATGGAATTTTTTTTTTACCTTACGTGTATTTATGTCTATGAATGACATGATGTTTTAAACGTCATTCTGTCATAGATTATTGTTTTTGTTTTAACAATGTTGCCTGTTTTCGTTATGAACGTATAAAAAAGAGGTTGCATAGAGCATAGTTATTTAAAAAAATTGAAATCAAAATTATTTCATTTCTTTTAATTTCAATTTTGTAGGTTGGAAGGTCGTGTGGTGTTCCACACCAGATATTTTTATTATTACATTTTGAATTGTAGTACTAAGTAAATAATTATTATTACATGCTTTCTTCATTTTTATAGTACAATTTGAAATGTACTAGGTAAATAATTCCTTTAGTTGTAAATAGATTTATCGTACCTTGAAGTTAAATTTGTTTTGAATCTGAATGATTCATTTCAACAGAATGGACTGCACACTGATTATTTTCGGAGATAATATAACTAGTGTTATGATTATCATCGATTATTAATCATAACAGGTGTTATATTTGGTAAGAGAATATAATGAACGTTAATAGAAAATATATTTTTTTTAAGTCTACCATTTTAAACGATTTGTCACTTTGACAGTAAACTATTTTATTCATTAAAATCATGAGACAGTCAACATGCGGTGATAAAATTATCACCGATTTGATAGCCTATTCTGCGATTTTGTTTTGGTATTTTAACCAATGAAGGTAATCAAAGGTGTACCATGTGACATGTGAATTATATTCTCGTTTGGTTTTACTTATTTTTATTAAAATATTCATTCAATATTAAACTTTTTCTGCACACACCGCGTAAGAGCCAGTCTTGAAATGATAGAAATTTTAATATAAATAGTGCAGTGCACTTGGATCTAGCACCAGCACCCTCATAAATGATCCTAATGCATTGCGCATGATCAAGGTAAAAAAATGGAAATAAAATCTACAGTAACCTAGGTTACCGTAGATTTATATGATCAAATAAAAAAATGGAAATAAATCTACGGTAACCTATGTTACCCTACTAGATTTAATTTCCATTTTTGTACTATAGTTGTCTGAAGGTCGGGCATAGGCATTTCTGTGCAATGCGCCTGTTTTGAATCTGAATGATTAGAAATGCCTAGC
The DNA here is from genome assembly GCA_036346205.1 of Vesta saturnalis. Taxonomy (NCBI): domain Eukaryota; kingdom Metazoa; phylum Arthropoda; class Insecta; order Coleoptera; family Lampyridae; genus Vesta; species Vesta saturnalis. The sequence goes on along the minus strand of JARFJB010001844.1, from coordinate 1,208,994 downwards.
GCCAGCACTCCTCACAAACGATCCTAAGATGCGCATGCCTGACCTTCAGACAATTAGGGTAAAAAAATGGAAATTAAATCTAGTATGGTACCGTAGGTTACCGTAGATTTATTTCCATTTTTTATTTGATCATATAAATCTACGGTAACCTAGGTTACTGTAGATTTAATTTCCATTTTTTTACCTTGATCATGCGCAATGGATTAGGATCATTTATGAGGGTGCTGGCGCTAGATCCAAGGTGAATGATTCACTTCAACAGAATGGACTGCACAATAATTATTATTAAATAAACATGTACGTTTGGTCTTATTTATTTTTATGAAAATTAATTAATTTAAACCTTTTATGCACGTACACAACGCTTAACAGTCAGTCTTGCAATGATACGTATGCACCGTTGCGGAATAAACGCATGACTTTCGTCACCATACTCCCCGCCTTGAACATTTATAGGGTGTTCAATAAACCAACATAGGTAAGTGTTTACAGTTAATAAAGTTAAATAAACAGATATAAAATGTAAATGAAAAATGAAATACAATCAAATAGTAGTGACACTGAACAATATAAAAAAAAATACCTATCCTTTTGATTTAAAACACATCCTACTTCACTCCCTCTCCTGATCTGGTAATGGACACAATCTGTTGACTGCACGCTTTAAAATGTCATGTGCTGCAGTTTAACTGTTACCACTCGAACTACGTTGTGGTCACCTGCATGATCAGCTATTATTCTGCCCACCAACCATTAGAATGAAGGTAAGTTTTCATTTTTTAACAACACCATAATTTCTTCCGTTATTCTTCCACTTAAATTTTTCTTGCAAGTATGACAAGTAATATCACGACCAACTTTTCCAGAAAACTTGATGCAACTGCTGCACTAATTGGAATCTGGATAAATGGTTGATCTTCTGACTTGTGACATCTGGATCTGGTAATGACATAATGGGCCTTCCAATGAGGAAATGTGATGGAATGGTAGGTTGCATATCGTTCGGATTAGAAGACATCGGATACAAAGGTCTCGAATTTAATACTGCCTCCACCTGCACTAAAAGGGTATTGAACTCTTCAAATGTAAGTATAGTAACTCCTATAACTCTCTTTAAATGATATTTTGCCAGCTTAATATTATCCTCCCAGAACCCTCCAAATGAAGGTGAATTAGCAGGAACGAAATGAAAATCGATACCTTCATTTGTGAAAAATTCTTTAATTTCTGCTTGTGTTATCAACAAATTCCCTTAGTTTATTAATTTCATTTTGCGCTCCCACTAAGGTGGTTTCATTATCACAATATATGTGCAATGGTTTGCCTCTTCTGGCGCAAAAACGTCTAAATGTTGCAATGAACGTTTCTGTCATTAAATCCGACACTAACTCAAGATGGATGGCCTTGACCACCATACAAATAAATAAGCATACATAGCCTTTAGTAACTTTACAGCCTTTTCCTTTCCTATCTTTAATAGAAAAGGGGGCCGCATAAGCAACTCCTGTTATATGAAAAGGACTTACATTCACCCGTTGCTTAGGAAGACTTGCCATAATTGGATTTACTGGTTTTGGGTTAAATTTGAAACAACTTATACAATTCCTTACAACCTTTTCGCAACACTGATTCCTGATGTAGGCCAATATGTTCGGCGTACCGTAGATAATAGCAATTGAGGACCAGACTGTAGCAATATTTTCTGGGTATCCTCAATCAAACGAGGTAAGACGTGTACCCGAAAGCAAAATTTGGTGTTTAGCATCAAAATTTATGTCCGCATGTTTTAGTCTACCCCCTATTCGCAACAAACCTATGTTTACGATTTAACCTTAATAGCTTAATTTCATCAACAAATATTTGCTCTTGTGATAGTCTTATTGTTTCATAGATTTATCTAGTTCATTGACTGTCAATTTCCCAATATATTCCTTAATCACCTTTGGAAAAAAACAAAATCTTATGCAATATGCCATTACTCGTTTTAATTTGTTAATGTTTGAATATTTAACGAACAAAAAATACAAATTCTCTGTTAAAATGAATGATTTACTTGTTCTTTTTATTTCAGGAATTTCGCTTTCAATTATATCTACTTGTACATTTGGCCGTCTCCCCCTTGACATTCCAAGGAAGTCAGGACCATTAAGCCATAATTTGTATTTTAATAAAATATTAGGTGTAGTGCCCCAAAAAGCCACATCTACTGGGTTTTCCTTGATGTTAATATAATGCCAATCACTTGCCCTTGTAAGATTTTGAATTTCGGCAATTCGATTTGCTACAAAGGTTTGTAAAGAATTTGGTTCGGAATTAATCCAGCAGAGGACAATTTGTGAATCACACCATAAGTAACACCTTGCATGCATCTGCATTGAACCTGATATCCTTTTTACTAAACGAGCTAAAGCCAATGTACTACATAACTCTAAACGAGGTATAGTTTACAATTTGACTGGCGCCACTCTTGTTTTTGCACACAGTAAATGATTTAGTATGCCATAATTGTTTTATACTTCTGATATAAATACAAGCTGCATATGCCTGATTGGAAGTATCACTAAAAACGTGAATTTCAATTTCATTTGCAACTATCCATAAAATGTGTCTTGGGACTTGTAAAAAATGTAATACATTCAAATTATTACGAACACCCTACCACTATTCAGCAAGTTCTGAGGGTACCTCAACGTCCCAATGCAATTTGAGTAACCAAAGTTTCTGGATCATAATTTTAGCAACTATTGTATACGGGCTTACTAATACTAAAGAGTCACATATTTTAGAAATGTCCGGTAAAATGCTACGTTTTGTAATTTTTGTCACTTTGGGCAAGTCAATTATTTGATATGTTAATGTATCTGATTTTACTTTCCATTGAATACCCAAGGTTTTCATATTTTCGTTATTATCAAAAGTTATAGTTTGTAAAGGATCATTTTCTACCTTAAAATTTTTCAAAACATTTGGATTATTCGAGCTCCATTTCCTTAATTTGCACAATCTAATACCCTCGTCTATAGTATTAAAACCTACCATCATGTAGTATACATAAAAATTATTAGCTATGATGTTTGACGCTGCTGGTAACTTTTCTTTGAATTCAATGGATAATTGTTTCAAATAGAGTACTGCTAAGTATGAAGCAGAAGATGTGCCGTAAGTGACAGTCTTTAATTGATAAATGGATACGTCTTTATAAAAAGTATCTGTATATAATATACATTGCAACTTTTGATCATTAGGATGTACGACAATCTGACGATACGTTTTTGCTGTCAGCGCATAACACAATTGGATATTTGCGTAATTCAATTAAAATATACAATAGAAGATTAAATATTATGGGTCCAATATATTGGATGTCATTTAATGACCATCCAGACAAGATTTTAGCCGACCCGTCAAATACTACCCTCAACTTTGTTGACAGAGTTTCAAGTTTTTCAACTGCATGATATGGCAAATAGCAATGCATCGCCGTTTTATCATCATTCTCCCGATTAATTTTTTGCATGTGATCTAAATCAGAGTATTCTGTGATAAAATTAACATATTTCTTTTTTAATTCAGGGTTAGAATCGCGCTTTCAATGATCACAACCTTTTTCTGGCTATCGGTAGTGAATCGTCTAAATAAGTCACATAGTATATATCTATCTAACTATAAATTGACCGTTATCAACACGTGATAGGTATTTTATGAAATGTTCTTCACAAAGCTGTTCATCCAGTGAAAGTGAATTTACACATTCCACTTCCTCAATTTTCCAAAATCTATCTAATTCATCCACTAGTGTTCCCCAATGAATAAAATAACAATGCATTTCTTTAGACATTTGTTGAATGGAGCCTGACACTAACCAGCCAAATTTTTTAATGAAAGTAAGTTCTCACCCAACTCGATTTTACCTACCGTAATGAGATCCCAAATATTTCCTGCACGCATGAGAATATCAACCTCGACTGACATATTGAATTGAGGGTCAGCTAAAATTACATAGTTTTTTGGCAATTTCCAGCATGAAATATCCACACTAATCAGAGGTACCTTATTTGCTAGTTTTTTTTATTATTAAACATGATACATTCACGCTAAAATTGTCATGAATGGAGGATAATTGTACATCACATCTTTTGTTAGCATTCGAGACATTGTCATTTATCCCTAAAAAGATATGCTAGAGTTATATTGAAACAATCCCAACTTATTCACCAATTTCTCAGTTATTAAATTTGATTGAGACACACTATTGAGAATTGCCCTACACTTATAAGGCTTTCCCGTAATATCTTTTACCTTTATCATAACAGTTGATAATAAAACGTGTTTGCTACTATTATAATTAGAGAGTGTTATTTCTTGTTGATTTGCTCTAGTAGTTGATATCTGACCATCTGTGACACGATCATAATTTTTGTTTAATGAAAGATGAAGCAATGTATTATGCCTTCGTTTACATTTACCACAGGAATTTGTGGAAAAATGATTGTCCCTAAGACAGTTTGAACATATCTTAAATTCCCTTATTTTTCTAATCTTTTCTTCTGACGGCAATTTGAAAAACTCCTCACACCTATAAATAGAATGTTCCTTCGAACATTCTGTCCCAATATTTTCTAATAATTCTGCGCGTGCAATTATAAATTCTTCAAGTACATTGAATGTGACATTGGTTATCTTTGCCTTATATTCTCCCCAAACCCGAGAAGCCTTTTGAACGAAATTGGATGAAACTAGATAAATAATGAGAGTATCCCAGTACGGTAGTACTAGTATACCAAGCCTTTCCAATGCACGCATGTTTTTGTTAGTTGTGTCTAAAATGTTTCTTAAGCCTGATGGGCTTTCTATTGCTATTTTTTCTAAATTAAATAATTTCTTTACATGGTTATTTAATAAAACGGTCATTATTATACCTATTAAACAAGAGCTCCCACGCTGTTCGGTAACCTTTACCTGATGCTTGGACAGCTTGAATAATTTTTAATGCATCCCCTTGTAATGGAGGCATTAGAAATTCGAATTTTGCGCTGTTATATGAAATTAAATGGTTATTTGTTATTTATTTATAAATGTAATTAATAGTAAAATAAAAAACTTGAGCTTGTTTTGATGAGTATTTGCATAGTAAATTGGAAAGCTTTTAAATATGAGCAGCAAATTGAGGATATGACTGTTTTGTATAAGGAGCTAGTAGAAGCGATGTCATAATGAGGTGTGTTACGGATCAGTCGTGTTAAATAAGCGATGAAAGTCAGTCGCGCTAAGTGAGATAACAGAAAAGGTCCCACTGAGTAAGCGATCAAGTTTGAATTGAAGTTAACCAAACGTGTGAAAAAGTCAGTTAATATAGTGATAAAGAGAATATAAATGATATTTATATGCGAGGAAAAGCTAAACTAATATAAAGTGCAATTGTTGTCGAGTTGGCGAAAATAAAAAGGATTGCACCATAATCTGAAATATAAATAGACAGTAATCGACCCAAATTGGTAAATCGAAGCATAAAGGACAATAACTCGAATTTATTGATGTGTAAAAAGGGAGCTTTCGCGGTTTGAAAATAGGTTGCATTTTGTAGCGCAGGCTATTTGTAGTTAAAACTGAACAATTGAGTAAAAACTGTAGTGTAAATATATCGAGCAATTATTGACTAAAGTCATTAACTGATGAAAGAAAATTAGAATAGTATTGATCCCCAACAAAGATCTAAATAAGATAGTAAAAAGAATAAAGAGAGCGAGGCGCCAGCAGTCTATAACCCATGCGAGGCCCCCTTTTCGGTCCAAGGAAGGCAAGCATTACATCATCAGCTTTCCAACAAAGTGATGTGATAACAAGTAAGACCGTTTGATAGTACAAATAAACGAAAATTGGTGTTTTATTTATTCTAAAATTTATGTTTGGATACAAGTGCTGAACCAAAATGTATTTCGTTGATCATTTGTAAAGGATTGTTTTTGCGTGTTAGCGTTAAGAATACTAACATAGAATTAGAATCATTTTTATGTAATGTTGTAAACAAAACAGTCTGCGCTTAGAATTTGACTTAATGAAATAGTATCACTTGTGATTCATTTTTATTATTGACTGTTACAACCTTAAAAGCTTACATAAACACTGCGTGTGTCAATATCGAAGAAACCAAGATCAATTAATTGGAAAGTACATGTAATTAATAACCTCATATTGAGGATAATTTTGCGAATCATAACGATAACCTTTTAACCCACATTAAGCTAGCTGGAGCGTCCCGATAAAAGGGAGAGGGGAATTTGTCGAGTAATTATTAAAGTTTATTTACACAGATAGAAATGTGATTACAATAAAAATGAAGTTTAGTTAATGAATGTTATCTTTATAAATTAGAATGACTTTAGTTGACGTTGAATCATTTCGCATTTTCATAAAAACAATATAAAATTTTACTCAATAAGTTCGAAATTGTAAAAGATTGAAATTGAACCCAAACATTATAGAGGCCCATCACAAAATAACCCCCAACGTGGCAACCATTACAAAATAGCCACCAGTGGGGATAACAAAAAGACCCATCACAGAATGGCACCCAACAGCAAGGCCGTATTAGCATCTTGAAAGAATTTCATGCTCTCCGAAATTAACAATCGATTGATCCATAAAGAAATTAAGAACTCTAATAAATTGTTATGAGAAATAAAAAATTTAATTAATTACCAGTGGCGTATCAAAGATTAGGAATTTGAAAAAAAATTTTTTTTTGATTGGTTTAGTTTTATATTTGAAAAAAGTTTAGCAATTAATAATTACCAGTGGTATAGTTGATTTTTATTTTTAATTTTATAAAGGAGATTTCAAAGGTAGGTTTATTTTTATTGTTTTATGGAATTAAGGTCAGGTTTTAAGAAGCCAGGTAGGAAATTATCGGAAATAAGTAAAACAAAGATGGCAAACACAAAGGAAAGTGAAGATCTTATTTTCAGCCAAGAAAGTCAAGATATAATCAACATATAACCTTTATAAATTAAAATCACTTTAGTTGACGTTGAATCATTTCACATTTTCACAAAAACAATATAAAATTTTACTCAATAAGTTCGAAATTGTAAAAGATTGAAGTTGAACCCAAACATTATAGAGGCCCATCACAAAATAACTCCCAACGTGGCGACCATTACAAAATAGCTCCCAACAGTAGGGATAACAAAAAGACCCATCACACTTGCTTGATTTCAAATAATGAAATTTACTTATATAATCATTTGTATTTATTGTTATGAATCATTGAGGTAAACGTGTTATGAAAATTTAACCAATTATACTTTCCGTCAAAACTAATTAATCCATTTCTGGGCAACTTAAATTGTGCTCCTGAATGCAAATCTGGTGATTCTATTGAAGCTTCTTTTTATTACATGCTTCCTCAACATTCCTGAACTTGCTACAATTTTAAAATAAGAATTATCGATTTGAGTTTTTTCATCACATTGATTATCGGATCTGTAGAATTGCATAATGTTTCAATTTTAAATTGAACTTCTTCAAATTCAGAAGCCTTAATTTTTAATTAAGACGCAAAATATTTTTAAAGTAATAAATTGTAACTCAAATATAAATAATTAAGAATATTTCTGTTTTAGAACAAGGACAGCGACAACAATACATACAGGTCAAAAAAAGGATAGAAAAGATTTCTTACTCCAACTGCACGATTAGGATGTACCAAATTACCAACATGCGGTGACCTCTGTTCTTCACTCATATATTAAATAAACGTATTGATTCTTCAATAATTGATTGTTTTTTGATGAGTTTGACAATTGACTTGCTTGATCTTTATTCGATTAATTAAATTCGAATAATTACATTTTTTACTTGGGCTGCGAAGGACCAATGTGTTGAATCTGAATGATTCACTTCAACAGAATGGACTACACACTGATTATTTTCAAATAAATATGTACGTCTGGTTTTACTTATTTTTATTAAAAATAAAATCCATTCAATATTAAACCTTTTCTGCACGTACACACCGCTTAACAGCCAGTCTTACAATGATACAAATTTTAACATGAATAGTGTAGTGCACCGTTGCAAATAAACACATGACTTTCGTCAACAAGGTGGGTTCTTGTAAACCACTATTGGTTTTGTGTTTATATTTAACTGGGTTACTATAGTCTACATGTTGCAAATTGATGTGCTACGTTTTGTATGCAATTAAACATTTATGTTCTATATATATAGTTCTTTGTTAAGACAATAGTTGCCTTATGTCCAGCAGTGCTGAGGATCCACCAAGCTTGCAATCTTATTTTAATGTTATTTTATATTTTTTTCTTATTGGTACCACCACTTTTACTTGTACTGGCGCCCACATTATACAAGCTTTGTAGAACCAAAGAGTATATTATATATATATATATATATATATATATATATATATATATATATATATATATATGGTCATTTATATATAATATTAAATACTCTTTGGTAGAACCTCGGAGTTGTTTCACTGCAGAGTCGCTCTGCGCTGCCTAGCCGGCCAAGTGCCTTCCCTTATCGAGCAGCTCGTAACACAAAATATCAATTGTTAAATATCAAACATTTTCGGGAAATCGGCCCCACCAATTTTGTAAAATAAGTCTTCAAAGTGAAGTGATTAAACGTTTTCCATGGATAGCAGTGCGATTTATAGAACGAAAGGACTGATTGTGGATCACGTTGTGGTATGACCAAGTACATCCAATCACAGCTAGGTCATGTTCTTCATTTCCAAATGTGTCGTTACGAAAAAAAGCCGACAGTTTGCTACTACTAAAAGCAGAAATATTAACCTTTTTATACTTGTCATCCGCCTTTCCACTATGTGCAAGTGAAAACTGTGCGCAACATTTTAAGCACTTTACATCTCTATCTGAGGTTGGCTTTTTAATAAATGGATATTCACATTCCAAATCTTTATTAAATATCGACTTTCTTTTTGGCATTGTCTACCATCCTAGATATTTATTTAAAAATAGTTATTTGTTAACACTTAACATTAACCAACGAACTATTTACACTATATTTACACGCAGCGGTACATTTATTTTCCACACTGTCGTAAACAAAATCTTTTCCCCTAGACTTGATACTTAATACTCCCTAATAAGCGGGATCGCGCGCTACCTATTTAAGTCATCAGAAGTGCTAGGAAAGTCTCGTAAATTGTAGAACTTGTGATGTCATCATATTGTGTCTTATCTGAAAGTCGCGATATCTTTTCTGTACTTTCTAGACTTTGATTAATTCCTTTTAAACAATGAAACGTCAGTAACGCGACAAAATACGGATTTCTTTGATACATATACGAAATGTGTTGAAAAAAGGAACTGTCCCGTGTAATACGGGACGAATAGTAGCCCTACTATTTTAAAAATTCATGGATGTCTAGATTGTTGTCATTCTGTAATAGGATTCCATACTTTGATTTGTTTGACGGCTCACATTTATCTAGTAAGGAAAAAATAAAATAACCTTAATTTCCTACCAAGTTTTACGAATCATAGTACTTTAGAGAGCAAACATTTTATTATAACGCCAGAAAGAAAAATTCATTTGAAACTAAACTGCGGTTGTGTTCGATTTCGAGTAATAGGCACATACTTTACAACGTTCGATAATTATAACAAGTGCTAACTTACAAAATATTCACTAGTTTATCTTGGGAAATGGAAAGGTCCGTGTAAGATCGTATCTCAAGAGCTTACTTCCAATGACGATTAACCAAGAATAGACAGACCTATTTGTTTACCATTGCATATGTCCCAACATAATCGCAAACTGCCAGAAGATGGCTGCCACCATAGTTGACAACATCTTTTTCTGACGATTGTTTACTAATTATTATTGTAGTGTTCTTTGGAAGGTTTAGATAAAAACAAAGTTATTATTTGTTGTTTATTGTGATAATAAGTATAACTAAAGTTTTATAATGGTCAGACAGTGCGTAGTATGTAGAAAAATGAACTATTTAAGTCGTAACCTCACATTCATCGGTAAGTAAACAAACCATTAATTATTTGCAAAGACCCCTAGTATGTTTATTGTTTGGTTACATTGACGTTATTAATAACCATAATTCCTCCAGAAATGTACGCCTATGTCGCTGCCAGAAAGCTAAGTTATGTTGGATCAAAACGGTTCCTTATAAAATGATAAGGAATGCTGGGTCTATTCTTGGTTTAATCGTCATTGGCTTACTTCACAAATCACTAATAAAAAACGTTTAAATTTTATTTGTATATTTAATCACTAAAAAACGGTTGTATTTAAACAAGTTAATTAACTGAAACAGGTACAGACTGATAACTACTGAAAAAACAATATAATGTTATCCTAGCAATTTCTATTTTGAAAGCTTGTGCTAAACGGTTGGTAAAGTTTCTTTTAAACTAAAATTGGCTATTGAATTGCAGAAGGTAGGTACTTTGTAAAACGAATTGGTTGTATTGTATATGAAATCGGGTTCGACCGGTAACATATATATTTACATTGTTTTTAAAAGATGGTCTAATCAATTTAAAAACGCAAAATTTTATAGCTTCTCAACAATGTAATTGCATTCCACAACTAATTTATTTATTTATTTTTTAGTTTATGTAAAAATATGTTTATTTGGTAGATGTTTTTATTAGAGTATGTTTTAAAATTTATTACTAGCTAATTTTATTGTTTTAAATTATCTTCTTCTAAAGTCATGAAGAAATATTTTTACTGCTACTTATACTGAATTGGCAAGACATTTGTACTAAAAAAGCTGTTATATGTCACAAATAAGCAACTCTAATTTTCTGATTAAGAAACAAATTGTAAGGTAGGTAACACAATACTACATAAGTAAACAATGTTATCAAATTAAATTTAAATAAGTACATGTCTAGTAATTGTCTAGATAAATTATATAATTTTCATATTATTCTCCAAACATCAGCTACAAGCAACCTTAGCTTCTTAGATTAGTAACTATCACATGAAAAATTATACCTTCAATGCTACAAGTTTATAAAAATACCTTTCCTAAGAAAACTTGATATGTTGGCTTTGTCATTGCGTAAGAGTCATAATAAACGTACTATTCTGTCCATTATGCCGTGTTGTATATTAGTCATTTACATCAACAATTCTTTGTACTAAAGTTATGTAATAAATAAATAATACACTAGAAATTTTAGAATAGTTTGACCCTTTAAGCAATGATTTCGCCAAATCAATATTACAAAGAAAAACAGAAGAAACATTTGGATATCGTTATAATTAGACTTACATTAATAGAATCGATTTATGCCCAGTAGCATAATCATTTTACAGAACAACTATAACAGCTAATATTATGTCCTTGTACCCTTTACGGGCTAGGCATTGAGTCTGAGAGAACATCAGAAGGAGTTCCATCACTGGAGTTTATAGAAAACGCTCTATTTGGTGCTCTCCGTTGCCGAAGCACTGATGGATCAAAATTTGGATGTCTCCTGGCGTGTTTACTGAAAATAATAAATAATACAGTCAGAGAACGCACGATTATAGAAATGTATGCAAAGATATGCGTGAGTTTTAAAAGCATACACATATACCGTTAAATGTAAATTTGAAAAAAAATCTGTCAAACTTTATTCTTTTACCTGAAAACGTAATCATATTTATTACATCTATAATAGTTAATTATTCCAAGGGGTAAATATAGAATACAATGTATACTCTGTGAGATAAAAAGTTGGCGTTGGAATTTTTGGACCAAACTTGGCAGAAATGTTTAACTAGACAAATGTAGTGATTGATTAAAATTTCAAAGAAATTAAACTAAAGATAAAGGCATTTTTTATTAATAATGTACTGTACCACCCCTATTAGTTTCACTCCCGCACCGTTCTTGGCATGGTGGTCGATTTGTCCCTGAGGTATTGCATCCCAGGCAATCTGTAATTCATGCTGGAGAGCTTCTAGTGTCCGTGGATGTCCATATAATACCTTGCAATGTGGGGACGGGCATTATCCTGTTGGAAAATAGGGTCCTCCAGTTCCTGGAGGAATGGAAGGATATGGGGTTCTACCACTTCATCAACATATCGGTGGGCATTCTTATTGCCTCGGATGAATACCAAATGAGACCTGCTTCCATAAACAATAGTACCCATACCATAACCCCCCACCGTGTGATGCACATGCCGCTCAACAGAAAACTGCACATTGCGACGTTCTCCACGTCTACGTCTGACCCTCATGCGACCATCGTGCATTCCCAAGCAGAATCGGGATTCGTCACTGAAGACCAACCTATGTCACTCTACGCCTCAAACCAGTCGCAAGGTACACCACTCCACACGTTGCTGTCGATGACGAGCCGTCATCGACATATTCAAGAGATTTGAACACATTGAAAATTTTATACTTTGTCTCATCTTCATCGCTAATTACAGTTCAATCACAATATAATAATAAATTATTTTCTACCATTTTTAGATACATTGCGTTCACTGATCAATGTTACATTTCGCGTTAAGTAATAAAGTAACAATGAGATAAATACACTGACCGGCACGTTTATCGCATCACCTGGTTAATTTGCTAGAAAAAAATTTAAATTGGAATGGAGAGGACTGGCAAAACGTATTATTTGCACACAAACCACAGTTTTGTCATAGGCATCCAGATGGTCGTCTGAAAGTGTGGACAAAGCAAGGTGAGCGGTATGTCTAGTGCAATATTGTTCCCTGAGAAAGTTTTTGAGGGTCCATTATGGTTTGGTGTGGTGCTAATTTAAATGTTCATACAGAGTTAGAGGTAGTTTGTGCGAATGCCCTTTATGCAGAAAGGTATACAACAGACATTCTAGACGAACATGTGGTACCAATGACGCCATTTGTGGGCAATGGTTACAGTATTAATCCGGATTAAAATCCGAATATCATGTGATGTAATAGCGGTAATATTCAAGGAATAAACAAAAATATTTAATAGTGTTATCAAGTAAAGGAAAATAGTTGGTGATGTAATAATTGTGCCGGTCAGTGTAGTATTATAGGAAACCTATCAGAAATGTAAAGGAGAGGCCAAGGTCATACGGACGAATATTACTCAAAAGAAATAGAATAACAATTTTAAATCAATAGAATGCTAAACTTTCGAATCTCCTTAAACTCAACAGTACTCAATACGCTAGTTTTAGCTTTAAATTAGTGATTATATTAACTTGTGACTTAATGCAAATATAAGAGAATTTTGATTATCTTCAAATTTTTTCAAATTTAATTATAAATGTCATATTAATTTGAAGTCACATTTGAATGATATATTAATTATTAAACTTGAAAAACTCAAGAAAAAATCCGTATCTTGCTCTATTACTATCTCTCTTGGAATACTAAATTTTAATATACAATTATTAACATATACTTTGCTTACCGTTTCTGACCTTGATCTTCACCTTAAACTTGTGCTCGAAAAACTTAATGATATGTTTTAACAATATGTGTTGTATTAGGTTATCTTAGTGTGAAGTTTAAAACATATCTAATGCATAAGTAAATTGAATATTTATATCGGGGCGTACACGTCATTGTCAGTTTACTGAGTTACTGTTATCATATTTTTGACAAGAATTTTAACTACACAAAGTGCCAACGGCATGTACCAATCGTTACAAAAACCAAAGTACAAGTATAAGATGCGCACCAATTTTAAATCTACAATGTTCTAAGTATTTACCGAACAAAAGTTCGGTATGAATTCGTGTGCGTGCGTGCATGGGTGTGTGTCTGACTTCGGATTCTGAAAGAGGATCAAAAAATAATAGGGATTTCCATTTTTACGAACTTTGTATCTCATCGGAGACATGATCAAATAAAATTTATAAAAAGTTAAGCAAAGTCGGGCACGGTCAGTACATGGATGGGTGACCGCTTGGGACACCGCGTGCCGTTGTTTTCTTGATGTTTTTATAATGTAGTTTTTCAGTGCTTACATTTCATGTTCAACATGGTAAATACGGATAAAAAAATGACCAGAACGGCCTCAGATCCTGCGCCTGATTATCTCATCCGATCTTATCGGGAAAAAAATGGCTGTTACAATAATAATAACAATAATCTTTATATACCTAGATATTTCCACCATTTTATTTCAATTGGTATGTCCTCGATTTAATACATTCTAGAAGGTATTCTCTCCGCTTATCTCGCAAAAGATGGCTGCCGTGTAAAATGTGAAGCTACATTTGTATAATCATTATATGGCCATTTTGTTTAAATTTTGATTACGTAAACGACCTTGAGAAATCACATACTCGAGTGACATTTATAACGAGATGTCCTAGATTTAATATAGTCTAGAAGGAATTCTCGCCGCGTATCTTGCGAAAGGAGGCCGCTATATACAATGAGAGTACACCTTTTTATCTACATTCGTGGTTGGTTTTTATTAGCATAACTTCTATACTCTATACATTTATCAAGGTGACCATTTATATAAACAGGAAATACGGGACATGGACGCATCACCCAAAGAGTCGATGGGTACCAAATACTCCTCAGTAAAGGGAAGGAGACGGAGAAATTTATTTTAAATTAGATACAACATTAAGAGTTTTTGTGCTATCTAGTCTAAGCGACAAATGTAGTGGTTGTTTATAGTAAGTTTTTAGGCGTCCCATGTCACAATGCAAGTGTCAAAAAATTTAATTCTGTATTTTATTTCCGTTTTTAAAATTACACAGTTAATAAAAGGGTGAGTGAAACGTTACTCATTTGTATGTTTCCATTGAATGAACCATCCGTTAGAACATCTAGGCGATCTTGGAGATAGGTACTTAAAAAATTCAAGGCAATTAATTTCAAAATTATGTTTCGTTATTAATAGTATATTAAAACACAAATATCATAAGTCACTCTATTGGCGCACCCCGCTTGGATAAATGCGCCAAGTGACTTATGAAACGCGTGTTTTATGCTATTTTTATTGAAGAAAATAATTTAAAAATATCAACAGAATTTACATCAAAACTGACTAAATTCATTGAATAGAATTTTTAGATGTTTAGGTTGGTAATACTCAAATGTCACATAATAATGTCACTATAGGTTTAACTCACAACTTAAGAATAATTATGTTCCTATAAATTGAATCATTTAATCAAATAAAACGGGATCAATACACTTGTACTCATTAACAGTTTCTTATTAAATTAGGTTCATAATTCAAGTCATTCAAGTATCAACGAAGACGTCCAAGAGATACTGTAATTGTATCCCATTGAATTATCTTATAAAAAAAATGAAAACATATTGTATACTTTTGCAAAATATGACTTACTTATATATTCTCCTAAAATATTATCTGAAAAAGTGATATATTTGTAAAAATACTTTAAAAATTATAAAACCATACCTATGTGTACAGGGTGTCCTATTTTCGATGTAATTGGGGATTTTAGATATTTGTCAAATAGATAGAGTAAAATCATGGTCGGGAACCTTGGACCGATTTTTGAAACAGATTTAATAATCTAGAGAACATTTCAATATCTCGACTCGTTTGGGAAATATAGGGTGTTTTTCGTTTTATGCCGTTTTCTTTAAAACCCCGTAACTTTTTTGTTTGTGAATATTTAAAATTTTGGTACAAACATCTTTTGTGCCTTTTTTTATGTGCAATTTAGTGGCGTACTCGATTTTTTTCTAACTTAATTTGTTTCCGAGTTACAGACCAAAGTTGCATTTTTTTAAATGGTTTAACATAGTTGGCTATGACTCCATTAATTAGAGATTTCTTTTAGCTTTCTGAAAATATATAGTTTCATTTATTTATCTCGGTAAATAAGAAAATTATGAACGATTTTTTGAAAAACACCTCTTGATCAATTCATCTATGAACCTTTGTTTACTGCACGCATTCGTTGCTAGTTATTTAACATTTCACGCAGTTGTTTCATATAAATAAATGGTGGAAACGTAAATGTGATTAGATTTATTGTTTCAAAACTTTGCTTAAATAATTAATTATTCAAGTTAATAACTTTTTGTGATGGCTGTCAATAATACGGAATATGAAAATTTTGAAAAGTTAGATATGATTCGCATATACTATCAGTGTAATTTTAATGCAGACCAAGCTGCAGAGGCATATTTTAATACATAGGTTGTGCGTTTAATACTTTAATAATGCTAGTATTTATAAAAACGCAAAATAATAAAGCTACTTTATTGAAGATTTCCTGAACGAAGACATCCCAACAAGAATATATTCGCCAGATTAAAAGAACATCTATTAACTTATGGATCTTTTGAGAAGCCTAGGATAAAAAATTATGCAAAAATGAACCAACAAGACGACGAAATAACTGTTTTAGCAAGAGTTGAAGAAAATCCTAATACCTCCTGCCGACAAATAGAAACAGAAGTTGGCGTATCTAAATCAAGAGTACAAAAAATCTTAAAAAAATAGAATTATACTCCGTACAAAAAAAGAGTAATTCAGCACCTTAATGATGGTGACTTAGAACGGCGAATTATTTTTTGTAATTGGTATTTAGAACAGATTAGACAAAATAGGAATTTTGGGCGCAATATAATTTGGTCTGATGAGAGTCATATTACGAGTGCAGGAATTTTTAATCGCAACAACAATCGATATTGGTCAAAAAATAACAATTTTGTAACATTAGCACGCCAAAATCAAGGTAGATTTGGTTTTAATGTATCATGCCTTATTTTGGGGGGTAGATTTGTTTACCACATTTTTAACGGCAACCTTAACGGCGGGAGGTATATGGAAATATTAAACAGTTGTCATCCACAACTGGTAGATGAAATTCCATTAGCGCAGAGGGTAAATGTTTATTTTCAACAAGATGGTGCGCCTAGTCATAATACTGTTTTAGTCCGAGATTACTTAAACCGAAACTTTAACAATCAATCGATTGGCAATAACGGACCTATTAAGTGGCCAGCAAGATCTCCAGATCTTTCAATACTGGATTTCTTTATGTGGGGATTTTTAAAAAATAAAATATATCATACTCGCCACGAAACATACGAACAATTGGTCAATTCAACCAGGGCAGCATTTGAAGATTTAAGGCATACATCTATTCATTTCATTAAGGCAATTGAGTGTATTTCGCGCGAATGTGAAGTTTGTTTACATCATAATGGACATCAGTTCGAACAATACCTAAAATAAGAAAAAACTGTTATAAAATAAGAATGTTGTTATTTTGTTCTAAATCAATAAGTTTTTAATATGGCATAAAATACTATGAGGACATTTTTATCTAGTTTTAAAATAAGTTCTGCGCATAGTAATATACTTCCTTTTGAATATATGAAACTATACTATACATAAGTGATGTGATCAAGAGGTGTTTTTTAAAAAATCGTTTATAATTTTCTTATTTACCGAGATAAATATATGAAATATATGAAAATATATAATGAAAATATATTTTCAGAAAGCTAAAAGAAATCTCTAATTAATGGAGTCATAGCCAACTATGGTTACCATTTAAAAAAATGCAACTTTGGTCTGTAACTCGGAAACAAATTAAGTTAGAAAAAAATCGAGTACGCCACTAAATTGCACATAAAAAAAGGCACAAAAGATGTTTTTACCAAAATTTTAAATACTCACAAACAAAAAAGTTACGGGATTTTAAAGAAAACGGCATAAAACGAAAAACACCCTATATTTCCCAAACGAGTCGAGATATTGAGATGTTCTTCAGATTATTAAATTTGTTTCAAAAATCGATCCAAGGGTCCCTGCCGACCATGATTTTACTCTATCTATTTGGGAAATACCTAAAACCCCCCAATTACATCGAAAATAGGACACCCTGTACATAGTAATTTCATTCTTGGCAATGTACTTTCCAAGGTATTTAAATATTTATAAACATGTAAAATAATAATAACGGGCATAGCATTAACTTTTTAACGTTATGCCGAAGTTTACGCATGTTACAATTTTTGATTAAATATCTAACCTAGATCTAGCAACTGACATGTCAAAATATTACACGAGAAAAGACACCAGAAAAGTTGCCAGAAACGATGTTTCTAAGAAAAAATTCTTTCCGGGACGGCGTTAGATCTCGGTAAACACATGCACATCTCAACGATTTGAATGTGTTGTTGTGTGGTATATCATTACTTTTGGAGTTCTTAAAAAGCCCGACTGATTGTTAGGCAATAGAAACACAAATTTCTTTCCATTTTTTTATTTTTTGATTTGTTGTATATTCTTTAATGCACACAATTTCATCAAAAAGTTCCGAATCATCTATGTGAATATCAGAGTGTTGATTTTGAAAAACAATTAATGAGTTTCCAACGTCTGGCCACAGAGGTTCTTTTTTTAGCAATACCCTACGAAACGGTTGCCAAAGTGAGTTACGAAAAGGTCTTCTCCTTAATTTACCAAAGCTACTATGTAGTATAGTGTTAACTTAATTTGGCAAAAAGGCTTCACTTCTCCGTTCTCTTAGTTATTGCGTTAAATTTGATAGAACCGTGTATACTTCTACAATTGAAGATTATTCAGATTCCACATGCAGCATTTATGAAATGTAGAAGCTTGTGAGCGAAGAAATCACAGCCCAACTTCACAAAAATTATTTTTTAAACTATTAAGAATTACTGTGGGACATTTTTCTTGAGAGAGCAAGTAACTCTGTAACGGTTTGAACATGTTTAACATTCCTTCTATCGCAGGTAACAACGCTAACTTGTATCCCAACATTTTTTGGTATTCAACATTGACAAATTCACAAAATTCTTTTAATTGTTCAACTCGAACAGTATCAATGTAGGAATATACATAGATTTTCACAATAATGGCTTGGATGTCAATAGGTAAGCAGTCTGCTGATGTTTGAATCCAGTTTTTTTTGTTCTTAATTCGTATGTGTCAACCGTTTTAATAATATATTCGAATATAGTGTCTGAAGTTTCACTTGGAAGAGCTTGAACTTTAAAAAGATTTACTTAAATGCTCTTGTCTTTCTTAAAAATCAACAATGGAACAATCGGTGTAGATTGTTACAAAATTAATCGTTGCAAGATCATCTTGCATGGAGCCCAATGATTCTTTTTGTATAATGTTACATTCAATACTTTCAGATTGGTACAAGCACATGCAAATTTTTGTTGGAAGCAACTTTTTATTAGCTTACTAATGTAATCCATAGAACGAAATGACTGATTGTGGATCACGCTGTGGTATGTCCAACGACGTCCAAGTACATTCAATCACAGCTAGCTTTTGTTCTCAATTGCCAAATATGACCACACTTTACTACCACTAGAAGCAGCAATATCTGCCTTTTTATAAGTTTTTTTTAAGTGTCGATATATGTTAAACAATATACGCCTTTCCACCATGTGCAAGTGAAAACACTATCTGAGGTTGTCTTTTTAATAAATGGATGTTCACTTTCCAAATTTCTATTAAATGTACACTTTCTTTTTGGCATTTTCTGATTTTCTACCGTCCTAGATGCACACTAGACTATAAATATTATCTATTTAAAAACAGTTATTTATTAAAACTTAACCTTAACTAATGAATTATTTACACTATTATTTATTTACACGCACCGGTATATTTATTTTAACCTTAACTAATGAATTATTTACACTATTATTTATTTACACGCACCGGTATATTTATTTTCCGCACGTACAAGACACCGTCGTAAGCAAATTATTTCCGCGCTAGACTTGATACTTAGTACTGTCTCATAAGCGGCATCGACAAAAGTGCTAGAATAGTCTCGTAAATTGTAGAACTTGTGATGTTATCATATTGTGTCATATTGTGTGTTATCTTTTTCGTTCTTTCTGTTTAATTCGTACTAAAAAATGAAACGTCAGAAACGGGATAAAAAAGGGACTTCTTTATAAATACGAAACATTTACGTAATTTATTAAAATAATTACATATACGAAGTGATGTGCTTAAAAAAGTGACTGTTGTTTTATGTAGAATCGAAGTAACATTATTTATGACTATAAACCTATATTAAATGCGATTTGTTGTACCGTCATTTTAAATAGTTAGTAGATAAATGACTGATCTATGAAACGGTATAGTCTACACAATAATGATTAGGCTTAAGGTTCATTGACAGTTAACAAATAGTCAATCAATCAATAGGTCTAGCCATTTTGCATAATTAATCAAACTTAACTTTGTGGACTTTTCAAAATGGTTCCCGATTATTCAATGAATTTTAAGCGTTCATGCTAAATTGAAGAGTAATTGTAATAACTAGTTCTTTGGTAAATTTTTAAGTATGACGACCTAATTTTTTACAAGTGAGTCAGCGAACCAAGCCGACAAATTTACCTCTTTTGGCAAATCGGTTGGAAACGAAATTACTTCAGAACTACATGTTACCTATATATTTCCCTATTGAGTTCAATATTCTGTCACACGTGCAGATTACCGCTTGCAACTTTACTATCGACATATCCAATTTGGCACAAAATTTATACACATGATTGCATTTTAATAACCAAGAACCTGTAAAGTACCTACCCCTTTTATGCCTTTCGTTCCTTTCAAGATTTAAAAAAAAAGAGTTGAAAGGTGAAATGATCACAGCTATCTAAAGGTGTGCAAATTGAAATTTTCAAAGTTCTATAATGCGACGAGAACTGTTTTACATGCCACGTTTTAAATTATTTTCCACGTAGGATGAAATCGATCATTTTCTGTATCATACAGCACATTCTGAACCATTCTTTTACTTAAAATGTTTTCTCGTAAAATAGATAAAGAAGTGTTCGCTTAAATTATTGTTTCGTGATTTCATAACAATAAAAAAAATAATTCATTTCAAACAACACGCATTATATTGTAATGTATGCAGTTATTCAGATTCATTCCTCCTCCAGTATTTTATCAAGAAGGCCATTAGTAACTCAGAAGCAGCCGGATGTAGAGATGTTTTTCAATTTTATTATAATGAGCCCTCATTTAACGCTAGCGACTGCCATTATGATAAGAGATTCAATAAACCACGGATGTCACCCTTATAGAATAACTTTACTAAACGCGACAATCGTTTACTGGCAAAGTTTCCTTTTGTTGATACGAAACTTCGTTTTTGTTCTTAAAGTGATGATGAATTTGAGCTTTCTTAGTAATTATGAATAATTTAATATAGAACTTTTTGAAATAAACCAAGATATTAAATAATTCTAAAAAGCACACCGCAGCTTAAATGATTTAAATTTTATTCAATCTGTTAATATCTGTAATAACAATTTTACAGCTCATTTTATTATCATTCGAGTTTTATGGATGGCAAGGAACAAAAAATAAACGTTCAAAAATGCATAATTGAGAACCGTGTAAGATTTCGAACTTTTGAAAGTTTTATACAATATTCTGACATTCGAATAAATAAAAAAAATATACGATTAATTAAGATTTAATCTTAAAACTAAAGACAAAACGCTATGTACATTTCCTGAAGTTACATAATAAATAAATAGATGCAAATTATTTTATTATAAAGTCTGGCTGGATAAAATATTCGGATATATGGATAATATGACCGAAGAGACAAACGTGCTTGGGTACAACGTTTTCTAGTTTATAGCTATTAAAACACAAAAGGGCGACAGCACAAACAGAGAATCCAACGGATGTTTGCGTTTCTGAAATAGAACCAGGTTTTGCTCATGCAAATAGTAATAACATAAAAGAAATAAATGCCAAAGTTCTTAACGGTAGGTAGGTATATATATATATATATATATATATATATATATATATATATATATATATATATACAAAAATTAAAAAACACCGATCGGGTTTCAATAGCTGAGTTATCATCATCAACGGTCGACTGAATATGTCAAACGCAAATGGCTAGATTCAGAAATTAAATGACATTATTCAAAACTCTTAGAACTGGTAACAGGATTAAATGCTAATGAATTTGAAGGATAGACTACTTTCTTGCATCACTTGATTGAGGTCATTGGTGATAAAGTTATTGCTAAAAGATTGATTCAGAAACTATTAAAATTATGTAGATTCAACAAAACGAAAATATTGATACAAACAAATCTTCTGAGACTTTTAACAAAGAAAAAATTGATTTGTTATATAAAGGTTTAAAATATACCTATCTTAATTTTAACAAACCTCCGTTGGATAAAATCATAGTTGACATAGAAAATTCTATTAAATCATTGGATGAAAATTGCAAAAAGTGCCAATAAAATTGAAAATTCGGAAAATATCCGACAGGAAACAACATTTAATTTAAATCATTCAAAACTTGTTAAAGATCTCAAAAGTAAAAATTCTTTTTATCTCAAAGCAGATAAAGGCAATCAAGTGTCTGTGAGTCTGTGTGTCTGTGTGTCTGTGTGTCTGTGAGTCTGTGAGTCTGTGTATCTGTGTGTCTGTGTGTCTGTATGTCTGTGTGTCTGTGTGTCTGTGTGTCTGTGTGTCTGTGTCTGTGTGTCTGTGTGTCTGTGTGTCTGTGTGTCTGTGTGTCTGTGTGTCTGTGTGTCTGTGTGTCTGTGTGTCTGTGTGTCTGTGTGTCTGTGTGTCTGTGTGTCTGTGTGTCTGTGTGTCTGTGTGTCTGTGTGTCTGTGTGTCTGTGTGTCTGTGTGTCTGTGTGTCTGTGTGTCTGTGTGTCTGTGTGTCTGTGTGTCTGTGTCTGTGTGTCTGTGTGTCTGTGTGTCTGTGTGTCTGTGTGTCTGTGTGTCTGTGTGTCTGTGTGTCTGTGTGTCTGTGTGTCTGTGTGTCTGTGTGTCTGTGTGTCTGTGTGTCTGTGTGTCTGTGTGTCTGTGGGTCTGTGTGTACGTGTGTCTGTGTGTCTGTGCGCCTGTGTGTCTGTGTCTGTGAGTCTGTGTGTCTGTGTATCTGTGTGTCTGTGTGTCTGTGTGTCTGTGTGTCTGTGTCTGTGTGTATGTGTGTCTGTGTGTCTGTGTGTCTGTGCTGTGTCTGTATGTGTGTCTGTGAGTCTGTGAGTCTGGGTGTCTGGGTGTCTGTGTGTCTGTGTGTCTGAGTGTCTGAGTATCTGTGTGTCAGTGTGTGTCTGTGTGTCTGTGTGTCTGTGTGTCTGTGTGTCTGTGTGTCTGTGTGTCTGTGTGTCTGTGTGTTTGTCTGTGTGTGTGTGTGTGTCTGTGTCTGTGTCGTGTACGTTGTGTACGTGTACGTGTACGTGTACGTGTACGTGTACGTGAACGCGTACGTGTACGTGTACGTGTACGTGTGTGTACGTGTACGTGTACGTGTCGTGTACGTGTACGTGTACGTGTACGTGTACGTGTGTGTACGTGTACGTTGTGTGTCGTGTGTACGTGCGTGTGTGTGTGTGTGATGTGTGTGTGTGTGTTGTGTTGTGTGTGTTGTGTGTCGTGTACGTGTCGTGTACGTGTACGTGTACGTGTACGTGTACGTGTCTGTAGTGTCGTGTACGTGTACGTGTACGTGTCGTGTCGTGTACGTGTGACGTGTCGGTGCGTGTCTGTGTGACGTGACGTGTACGTGTCGTGTACGTGTACGTGTACGTGTACGTGTATGTGTATGTGTATGTGTATGTGTTTGTGTTTGTGTTTGAGTATGTGTATGCGTATGCGTATGAGTATCTGTGTGTGTGTGTGTGTGTTGTGTTGACTGTGTGTGTATGTATACTGTGTACGTGTCGTGTACGTGTACGTGTACGTGTACGTGTACGTGTACGTGTACGTGTACGTGTACGTGTATACGTGTACACTGTCTGTGTGTCTGTGTGTCTGTGTGTCTGTGTGTCTGCGTGTCTGTGTGTCTGTGGGTCTGTGTGTACGTGTGTCTGTGTGTCTGTGTGTTTGTGCGCCTGCGTGTCTGTGTCTGTGAGTTTGTGTCTGTGTGTCTGTGTGTCTGTGTCTGTGTGTCTGTGTGTCTGTGTCTGTGTGCTGTGTCTGTGTGTCTGTGTGTTGTGTGTCTGTGGTCTGGGTGTTGTGTCTGGTGTGTCGTGTGTGTCTGTGTGTCTGTGTCTGTGTGTCTGTGTGTCTGTGTGTGTCTGTGTGTCTGTGTCTGTGTGTCTGTGTGTCTGTGTGTCTGTGTGTCTGTGTGTGTGTGTGTCTGTGTGTTGTGTGTGTTGTGTGTTGTGTGTCGTGTGTGTGTGTCGTGTGTCTGGTGTGTGTCTGTGTGTGTGCTGTGTGTCTGTGTGTCTGTGTGTCTGTGTGTCTGTGTGTTGTGTTGTGTGTCTGTTTGTGTGTTGTTGTGTGTGTGTGTGTGTGTTCTGTGTGTTGTGTCTGTGTGTCTGTGTGTCTGTGTGTTGTGTGCTGGTGTCTGTGTTGTGTGTTGTGTGTCTGTGTTGTGGTTGTGTTGGTTCTGTGTTCTGTGTGTTGTGTTGTGTTGTGTGTTGTGGTTGTGTGTTGTGTCTGTGTGTCTGTGTTTGTGTGTCTGTGTGTCGTGTCTGTGTGTCTGTTGTTGTGTGTCTGTGTGTCTGTGTGTCTGTGTGTTGTGTGTCTGTGGTCTGTGGTCTGTGTTGTACGTGTGTCGTGTGTGTCTGTGTGTCTGTGTGTGATTTGTGTCTGTGTGTCTGTGTCTGTGTGTCTGTGTCTGTGTGT
Source organism: Vesta saturnalis (assembly GCA_036346205.1). Lineage (NCBI taxonomy): Eukaryota > Metazoa > Arthropoda > Insecta > Coleoptera > Lampyridae > Vesta > Vesta saturnalis. The sequence continues at coordinate 1,184,389 of JARFJB010001844.1, read as the reverse complement.
CTGTGTGTCTGTGTGTCTGTGTCTGTGTGTCTGTGTGTCTGTGGTCTGTGGTCTGTGTGTCTGTGTATTGTGTCTGTGTGTCTGTGTGTCTGTGTGTCTGTGTGTCGTGTGTCTGTGTGTCTGTGTGTCTGTGTCTGTGTGTCTGTGTGTCTGTGTGTCTGTGTGTCTGTGTGTCTGTGTTGTGTGTGTCTGTGTGTCTGTGTGTCTGTGTGTCTGTGTGTCTGTGTGTTGTGTGTGTGTGTGTCTGTGTGTCTGTGTGTGTGTGTGTGTGTGTGTCGTGTCGTGTGTGTGTGTCGTGTAGTCGTGTGCGTGTGTCGTGTGTACGTCGTACGTGTGTCGTGTCGTGTACGTGTACGTGTACGTCGTGTGTACGTGTGTGTGTCTGTGTGTACGTGGTGTCGTGTCGTGTGTTCGTGTGTTCGTTCGTGTGCGTGTCGTGCGTGTGTGTCGTGTGTTGCGTGGTCGTGTGGTGTCGTGTCGTGTGTGTGTGTGTGTGTGTGTGCTGGTGTGTGTTGTGTGTGTTGTTTGTGTGTGTGTGGGTGTGTGTGTGTTGTTTTTGTTTGGTTGGTGTGTGTGTGTGTGGTTGTGTGGTGTTGGTTGTGTGTCGTGTGGTCGTGTGCGTGTCTGTGTGTCTGTGTGTCTGGTCTGTGGTCTGTTGTTTGGTGTTGTGGTCTGTGTCTGTGTCGTGTGTTGTGTGTTGTGTGGTGGGTGTTGTGTTGTGTTTGTGTGTTGTCTGTGTGTTGTGTGTTGTGTGTCTGTGGTCTGTGTGTCGTGTCGTGCGTGTACGTGTGTTGTCGTGCGTGTACTGTGTGTCGTGTCGTCGTGTCGTGTCGTGTTGGTGTCGTGTGTGTGTCGTGCTCGTGTCGTTACGTGTACGTGTCGTGTACGGTGGTGTGTGTGTTGTGTGTTGTGTTGTGTATGTGTTGTGTTGTCGTGTGTGTTGTGTGTACGTGTGGTACGTGTGTGTGTGTGTGTGTGTGTGTGCTGTGTGCGTGTAGTGTGTCGTGTACGTGTACGTGTACGTGTACGTGTACGTGTGTGTGTGTGTGTTTCTGTTGTTGTGTTTTGGTATGTTGCTGGTTGTTGTGTGTTGTGTGTGTGTGTTGTGTTGAATGTGTGTGTGTGTTGTGTCGTGTCCTGTGCTGTCGTGTCTGTGTTGTCGTGTCGTGTGTGTGTGTGTCTGTGTGTCTGTGTGTCTGTGTCTGTGTGTCTGTGTCTGTGTGTTGTGTGTCTGTGGTGTGGTCTTGTGTTCTGTGTGTCTGTGGTTGTGTCTGTGTGTCTGTGTGTCTGTGTGTCTGTGTGTCTGTGTGCTGTGTGTCTGTGTGCTGTGTGTCTGTGTGTCTGTGTGTCTGTGTGTCTGTGTGTCTGTGTCTGTGTGTCTGTGTGTCTGTGTTGTCTGTTGTTCTGTGTGTGTGTGTCTGTGTGTCGTGTGTGTGTCTGTGTGTCTGTGTGTGTGTGTCTGTGTGTTGTGTGTGTTGTGTGTGTGTGTGTGTCTGTCTGTGTCTTGTCGTGTCTGTGTGTTCGTGTGCTGTGTGTCTGTGTCTGTGTCGTGTCGTGTCTGTCGTGTGCGTGTCGTGTCTGTGTGCTCGTGTCGTGTCTGTGTGCTGGTGTGTGTCGTGTGTCTGTGTGTTGTGTGTGTGTGTGGTTGTGTCTAGTTGTGTGTCGTGTGTGTTTGTGTGTGGTGTCGTGTGTGTCTGTGTGTCTGTGTCTGTTGTGTCTGTGTTGTTGTGTGTGCTGTGTGTTGTGTGTCTGTGTGTCTGTGTGTCGTGTGTGTGTGTCGTGTGTGTGTGTGTGTGTCGTGTGTTGTGGTGTCTGTGGTTGTGTTGTGTGTTGTGTGTCTTGTGTGTGTTGTGTCTGTGTGTTGTGTGTGTTTGTTCTGTGTTGTGTCGTGTCGTGTGTCGGTGTTTGTGTCGTGTTGTGTGACTGTGGTGCTATGTCGTTGTGTCGTGTGTCAAATGTGTGCGTGTGTTTCTGTAGTGGTCGTAAGGGTGACTTGTGTCAGATGGCTGTTTGTCAGTACGTTGTGTGTACTTCGGGGTTTGAGTCAGAATTGCCTTCGTGCAGTTGTTTCTGTGGACGTGCGGTCGCTTAGACGTTTTCTGGAGCGTTTGGTGTGTGTCGTTGTCGTTTTTCTTTTCTTTGGGGCCTGTTGTGATGTTGCTTGGGTATGCTGATTTGGGTTTTCAGTAACCCTCCGTCTACTACAGTTAAGAATACAGGACGGATGTACGCCTATTTTCAATATGGCCTATTCCAGACATATGAACTGTCCTGTAATGGAGGAACTTACAAAGTTATTCGTAAAGTAGAAGTGTATTATTCTTTATTTAAGTGAAAGGTTTAAAATTTTCGTATTAAAATTTAAACTTTGTGTGTTTATTTTTGTTAAATTTATCCTAACCTTGAGTGAGGTTTTGTTGGGCACATTATGATAAGTTTTAAGCACCAAGAGGTAATTAGTCTATTATTGTAATCAGCTATGTGAATAACAAATTTTCAACCAACGCTTTTAAACTAAAAATAAACGTTACTGTTTAGCATTCAAGTGAGCCTTTCCTTACAAATCGTTGATTAAATAATTAGTTGTAAATTACAAACAATCCGGAACCGAAATGAGGGCGGTTGTTTAAGTGGTAGGTAAGGGCTGGAGAAATGGCATCTCCAGGAAGGGGTAGTGGAGAACAAAATATATTTATGAAACACTCTAGTGGCATGTGAAACTACAAAAGGAATTTTATGTAAAGACTACAAAAGGGCACTTCCGGTCTCTCCCGGAAATAGTAAGGGGTAGCAACAAATAAAATATATTTATGGAACCTATTCTCACGGTAGACAAAGGTTTTATAATATTGTCGTGGATGGGTTACTGCCTTCCTACGCAGAGGCTGGCAGAACTGCTCCGCTTAGTACTAAGTGTAGCGTCGCATGAAAAACTATATCAGAAGAGTACCTGTACCTCAATTGCATGCGGTCAATTGGACACGGTCAATTGGACGTGGTCAATTCGACTCGGTCAATTGGACACGCGCCAATTGGATGCATGCAACGATTGGGCGCCTGACAACGTTTTCGTCAATTGGACGCCAAAGATTTGGACATGATACAATGTAATCAACTTGATACAAGCAATGGATGTTGGCTCAATTACGTTTTCGATTTTCATCAGACTACCGAAAATCTCCTCGTCCACTTCTTGTCCCTGTAGGAATCCGCGCAAGCCCTTTATTGAAATTTTAACTTCATTAGCGGAAATAAGCGATGATTCTTCTTCTTCACAAACGGTATCAGTTTCAATATCACATTCTCGTTCTACTAAAATCTCTGCATCTGTAAGTGTACCGCTAATTGGCAGTGTTATGAATATCTACAAACTCCAGAAACGACACACTTTCTTCTTCACCGAAAACCAACCGGTTCCATTATTTTTTTGAATTACAATGAATGTTACAATATCGAAGGTCAGTAACATGTATAACTCTCTTAAAATAACCCACAACAATAAAAATAGGTTGAAATGCTTTCTAATTACAGAGTGTACAGATCTAAAATAATTCTTATTAGTATATAATGGACGTTTACCTAACGCCAAGTAAAAAATTACTTCGAAACTGAGCATACCGAAATGAATGTACCTATTACATTTTCAGTAGTAATACTATAAGAGAGTGAGAATAAATTGAAAATAATTTGACAAATTTTTTTTGTCAGGCAATAGATACGAGAGCTCGGGTGACTATTGCCGAATCACGCCAGGGTAGAGAAAATATGGAGAATTATATTCTAATTTATCGAACTCTCGTGCCGTATTCGTTGATTATTTTTGACGTTACAATAAGAAACACGTTTTCAATATTATATTTTTATTTTAAAAAACTAAGGTTTCTGAACTTCCCAATCGATGACAGAAGTGAAATCAAAAAATATACGTTGTCATTCAATAAAAACAAAATACTTAAAATTATTCTCGCGGTAACCATGTATGTAGATTATTCCCACTATAATATATTTTGATTGGATAAAACGTACACACATGACGTAAATTGAAAGTTTCTATTGGCTCTTAGAAACGTCAAAAAAATAATCAATATTTTAATCCTTTAAATGACATCATCGGCCTGCTATCGTACAAATGTAATTTACAAATGATGGATAATTGTGCAGAATAATGACTAGAATGCAAAAGGTAATTAATTATGTCAAAGTATTATAGATCATTATCTTGAATAATTTATAAAAAGAGTTTATTCATTAGTGGTGTTTACCTGAAATTTTTAACAAACAATTGCCTATATATAAATCCGAAAGTGTTCTTAAAAAGTTCAAGTTTGTTAGTATTTCAAGGTGTAAACATGGTGCTACAATTTATAATAAGTGAACGGGGTAACAAAATGTTACTATTATGACGGTTATATCCACAAGAAAGAGAGAACAAGCGGTCAGAAAATTATATGGAAATGTGGTAATTACAACGAGAACTATTGTCCAGGAAGAGTGCATACATTATATGATGAGGTGGAGCAATGTAATATTAATATTAGAATATTAAATCTTCAATTAGTATCCCGCAAACACTCCAAATGTCAAATTTTATTATTACATAGAAAAAGTAGTGTTGGTACGGACAGAATAGACTCTTTACTTTGTGAACAAGTTAAAAGTCAAACTGAGTATTGGAAAAATGTGTTGCAAAGGGTAGTTACTGTAGTAAAAAAGTTCTAGAGGTTTAGATTTTAGGGGAAGCGTAGAAAAGTTTGGGGCTCTGAAATATGGAAATTACATGATGTGTTTAGAACTTATCTCGACCCCTTTTTAGCAAACACATATCAGAATGTGGACACCATGGCAGTGGCAAAACGTCTTATTTATCGGCAACAATCTGTAACGAATTTATTGAATTAATGTCACGATAAGTTTTAAATCACATAATTCGAGAAAGTCATAATTCAAAATATTACAGCATTATAGTCGACTTTACACCTGACATTGCCCACATAGACCAATTATCCATTATTATACGATATGTTCAGATAAACGGAAAACCTGTGTAGCGGTTCATTGGATTTTTGCCGAACGTGGGTCATAAATCAGAACAAATAGAAAATGCGTTATTATCAAAATTGGATGATCTGAACATAGACTTAATAAATTGTCGTTGTCAATCTTATGACAACATGTCACGGGTTTACACCGGCTTGCAAGCTCGCATTATGAACCGTAATCCACTTGCTTACTATCTTCATTGCGCAGCACACTTTTTTATTGTAGTAGGGGTGTGTACATCGGAATATGCGAAGGAAGCTGTTACATTTTTCGATGCTTTGCAACATTTATATACTTGTTTCTTAACTTCTAGTCGTCGATGGGAAGCCTCACAATCAAACTTAAAAAATAATACTAAAGTTCCAAAACGAGTTGATGGAATATTGGGAAACGTTAACAGAAATCATGGAAAATTTGTCTGAAAAGCCAACCACACGTATAGAAGCAACTGGAATAAAACGACAACTGTACCGATTCGAATGCGTCTTTATGAGTGTATTTTGGGAAGTGTTATTAGAACGTTTTTCCAAAACCAACAGAAGTCTTCAATCCGTTGCTATCGATACCGGCGATATAACGCAGCTCTTTTCTTCTTTAATTCGGTTTGTAAAGCCTTAAGATCTGAAGACATGTTTACAATTTTTATTAACAAGGCAAAAAAGCTTGCAGAAGAATCATATGAAGATGAGCAGCAATGAAGTCGAAAACGAGAACTTTTTTTCAGGTGAAAGCCGAGATTGTGAAATTGTTGTAACTGGAAAGGAAAAACTGAGACATTTTATGCGATTTTGGATCGAGTTTGAAGCTAAAGGAAGAGCTGCGCCATATGGAAATGTTTTTCCGAAATTTTCATTTCTCTCCTTTTGAAATGAATGTTCACAACAAACGTTAATTCAGAAATGCGATTATCTCCAAGAAATTTACAATGATGATTTGGAAAATTCCTTTTCAACGGAATTTTTGCACTTTTGTGAATTTTTAAAAGAAGAGACTTCAGAAAAAAAGAAAATATCCAACTCATTATATTTAATTCGATCCTAAAATCTACAAACCGTGTTCCCCAATACAGACAGTGTGTTCCGAATTTTTGTGTCAATGGCAGTGACTGCATGTTTAGCTGAACGGTCATTTTCTACTTTAAGGCGACTTAAAACTTATTTACGGTCTAGTATGAAAGAAAATGGGTTAAATTCATTGACGATTTTGACTATAGAAAGTGATTTAACTGAAAGTTTAAATTATGATAAACTAATCACAGACTTTGCTGCAAAAAATCACGTCGAAAACAATTGTGAAATTCTAAGTTTTATTAGTTCAAAATGTGTATTATAAATAATAAATTATGATACGCTACAATGTATAACCCTTGCGTTTAGCGCAAAAATTAGATTCCTAGGTATGACGTTGACGTATAGTAGGTACTAGCAAAGAGTATATAATAGGGAAGAGTCCGTATTAAATATCGTATACGCCAAAGTTAGTCGACCGCTTTTGTGCGCTAGCATCGGCCATCTAGTACTCGACTAACCAAACTAATTCATTTTAGAATTGAACCGTTTTCCAAAAATTTCTTCAAAGCTGTTGACACAGCGTTGTCACATAATCTCTGCGATTACCTGCTGGAAAGGATACCGTTTGATTTATGACGTTTGTTTATTTAGCAACGTATTACATTTAGAATTATACAAAGGAATGGTCGTTTTGGTTTTGTTATTTAATTTGGTTGTTTCATACACAACATAATCGCTCTTTAAATAGGTAACTTAATAGAATTGCATTGTGTGGATATTTATAAAATTGTAGAATAATTAATATGAAAAATCAAAATGACTTTTAATTATTAAAATAAAGTATTGGTTCTTTTATATTCCACATGTAATTTTTTTGTTGAAATTTTTCAATTGTTAAACTGAACAAGGAATTCATACTATTATTATATGAAACAACTAAAATAAGTTAATAAAAGTGTTAATAAAATAAGGCGCTTTAAGCTATTTTCACGGAAAAATTGTATTGTCCTCGGATTAACAATCCGGTTAACAAATAGTTGTGCATTTGCCTGGGTGCAAATGGTATTTTCAAATAAATTTAAAACCCATTAGCGCGTTAACAAAAATATAAATAAGTACTTTTACTAATTTCGTAAATAGAAAAATAAAGTGGATGTCGTACGTTCAAATCCTACTCGAGGTAAAAATATACAAAACTTCAACCTAAACTGCATTACTGCACTAAAGTAGCCGTTTTAAATATATATTAAAAAATGAAATACTCTAAAAAATAAAATGTACACTTGTTTCGTTTAATCAAAGAGTATATAATGCTTATATACCTACTCTTTGGCTTAATGATTGAATGAGCATGTACCTACCCAAGGAATCAAGGATTATAATTCTAGTTTATGCATACCTTGATCGTATCTGTATAAAAGAATAACTGGGGGTTTAAATAATGACATTTAAAAATGCGCCTTTAGCACTCACAATTTACAAACACTTTTGTATGAATTCTCTTCATTGGTGGTTCATATAATATTTGCGATTTTGTAATTTCCGTTTGCCGTTGTTGATTCCGTTATTGTTATTTGTTGTTATTCATTATTGTTGTTTGTTGTTACTTGTTCTTGTTGTTGCTTATTATTGTGTTATTGTTATTATTTGTGTGATGGCGCCGTCGAAAGCATGTTGCGTCTATTTTAATTGCAAACAAAATCGTGTAACTCATCCGGAGTTGAGTTTTTTCCGTTTTCCTCTTGATTCGGTGAGAAGTAATAAGTGGTTCGAGAACTGTGGAAATGTGAATCTTCTTGGATTAGGCCTGAAAGAGCTTAATAAGAAAACTGTTTGTGGTATGCATTTTGCGGAGAAGAGTTTTATGAATACGTTGCATAATTCATTGGTACACGATGCAATTCCAATCAAATACACTGAAGATCCGGGGTGTATCAATGAGCCAGTGCAAATGGACATAGTGCCTTCTCCTGAAAAATTGATTTTAAAACGGGAAGCTGGCATCAAAACTTACGGAAGCTGCAGTTTCAAGAGTAACCATGCTTTATTTGATTATAATAACACTTGTGCTGTTGAAGATCCGATTGATTCCGAAATTTTACAGGTAATACGATGTATGTTTATTAATTTAACACGCACAAATGTACAAATCGTGTAATAATTATTTCACTGTTAGTAACAGCGGATGATTAAGTCGTAATTGCAAGTGTCTAGTAAATGTAAAATTTATTATTTTATTATAAACAAAATGCCCCTTACCCCTACGTTTCAAGAGTTTTTTTGTACTTGTACCCCCCTTCCGGTTACGGCGTTTATTTTAAATGTGTTATTGTCGGTTTCAACATCGTATTTAACTTATGTTTAGAATATTTTTCGTATAATCGCATACGCGTCGTTATTAACTCATCACCCGAGAACAATCATCTCAACGTGTTCCAAATAAAAGTAACGTTATATCTATGTTATGTTATTAAACTATAGGTAATTAGCTCGTTCCTTTATCTAAACCATCTTGACATTGCAGGGAGTCTTGGATATGCCAACTCCTTAGAAAAGGAAAAGAAGGAGTCAAGTAACATCTCCAAAATACAGAACTCAAATTAAACTTTTAAAAAGGAAAATCATAAGAAAAGATGTTTGCATTAATCGCCTTAAAAAAAATTCTAAGCATTCTTCAACATCTGCTATCCCTAAACATGTTCGTGTATTTATAAATATGCAACTGCATCACATCCATGGACAAAAGACGAAAAGCAGCTCGCTTTAAGCATGTATTATAAGTCACCTGCGTTGTACCTCTTCCTGAGGGAAGATTTAAAATTTACGTTGCCCTCAAAAGCCACCATTGCATCTTGGCTTCGAATGTCTCAATTACGTACTGGTACGGATACAAAGGTTTTGAAAAAACTATCCAGTAAAGTGAAGACTATGACCCACGAAGAAAAAGAATGCGTTCTGCTAATGGACGAAATGAGCATAAAGAAAGGCATTGAATACAATTCTCAGCTAGATTTAATCGAAGGTTTTCAAGACCTAGGACATCTTGACCGAGATCATAAAATTGCTACTCAAGCATTAGTGTTTATGGCAAGAGGATTAATAAATAATTGGAAAATTCCTATCAGTTACTATCTATCAGCTACATCCGTTAAACATCAAGAATTACACGCGCTTGTTATACAAAATATAAATGCTTTACAATGTGCCGGTCTAAATGTTCGAGCGTTAGTGTGTGACCAAGCAGCAACAAACAGGGCTGTTTTCCAACTATTAGGAATTACGCCGGATCAGCCATTTTTTAATGTAAACGGAAAAAAAATTTTCGCAATATATGATGTCCCGCACTTAATTAAAAGTGTCCGAAATAATTTGATGTCACATGATATATATGTCGACAAAGAAAATGCTTCCTGGAAAGACATTAAGACAGTATATCATTTAGATAAGGCTTCAAATACTGCAAGGACACTAACAAAATTAGCGAATGCACATAAATCCAAATACATTTCAAAAGATGCGAGTGAAATATGCTACACAGATTTTTCTAGAACCGTTTCTGCTGCCATTAAAACGTGCGTAAATATTGGACAAATGAAAAGTAACAGCGCTTTAACTACCTCCGATTTTTGTTAAAATTGAATAATTTATTTGATGTTTTAAACAGTCGTATTCTGAATACTCGAATCCATTTCAAAGTGCACTTTCAATAAGAAGGCCAAAACTGGAAATATTTCTACGTGAAATCAGACTGGATTGCCAAGTGGCACTGCTTCACTGCAAAAATAAGGTAAAGGAAGGCATACATTGTTTCCGTGGTTTAAGACAATCCATTAATGCTACCTTATTATTATGGGAAGATTTGAAAAGCAGCGGATTAAAATTTCTGTTAACAAGTAGGTTGAATCAAGACCCACTCGAAAATCTCTTTGCTACTATCAGACGCAAAAGCGGAAATAATACCAACCCCACGGCAAAATCATTTAGACAGTCGTTACAGTGGAACATCGTAATAAAGTTTTTAAAGCCACCCGAAAACTCAAATTGCGAAGTGGATGAGGACGTCGATATACAGTTAGAAGATGAAGTTGAAGCAAATTTTTCCCATGAAGAATATAACATTTCAATGCTTTTTGTTAACAATCCAGCTAGTAATATGGATGACAAAAGTTCTGTTCGTAATGAAGTAGAACATCAGGTACGCGATAAACAGAATACAGAAAATATTACTACCCTAGAAGACTGTGCAATTGTATATTTCGCGGGATATGTTGTTTACAAAACTTTGTACAAATTTAATTGTGAACAATGCCATAGTTTTTGTTCTGAAGAACCATTAAATAATAGTGCACAACTTTTTTTACTAGAAAAAGACTACGCTAGAAGTGAAATAAAGTATTTAAAAAAACCAAGCACTTGTGATGTAACAGTGGCGACCTTAATATTAGACATATTTCCAAATTATTTCATCAATAATCGAGCAAAACGTAATTTTAAAAGAATTTTATTAGACATGTGTATAAACAAAATTAAATTAGTGATGCCGGAGTGGTTAGACGACAAAGACAATTGCTATGAACACAAATTATTCTTTATGAAACATTTAATAATGTTTAAATTGAATAAAACTTTAAAGTGGTTATCTCAGGATTTAAAAGTAGTGGGGCGTAATAAACAAACAAATAATCAAAAGGTGAAAAACGTGAACAATTTATGAAGGAATTAGTAAGGAATAATTCCTTTTTCATCTATTCATCCATAGTACATTTAAATTGTTTCCAATTTTTTTTTTGGTTGAATTGCTGTTAATTAACTTATTTAAGGCATTAAGTGATTAGTCTCTTTTGTTTACGTTTAAAAAGAAGCTGTAATTTGTAACTATTCCAAAAACGATTTACTTATAAAAAATTATAATTAATGTTACAATTAGTGCAATGCATAGTAATTTTTATAGCAACTAAACAAAAATCTGTCATTTGTTTCTTGATTTGAAATAAAAATTTTAAATATGAACTGTTGTCATTTATTTATTTAATCAAATCGGTGCAGCATACCTATTATTAGCGTTAGATATATTTATTTCATTTATAGGTTTTGTAGTTGTTTTGTTGATTATTCAATAAAGAAAAAACTTTTATTTCTATTTCATTAAAATACCACCTAATTTAAATTGTCGTATATACAATATTAATGGCGATAATCAGTACTTTTCAATACTTGGTAATTAATTTGTGGCGTGAGATTTCTGCAGTTTTGAATAGCGTTTACCTGCTTAGCGAACCTTTAGAGTTCTTAAACGTAAATACTATATTTGGCATCATTGGTAAAGGAAGCCTGTTGAAGAGCAGGTAGTTTCATTTACCCTGCAATAATCGTTGTCTTACATCTTCTTCTTTCATACGTCAACCTTCACGTTGCTCTTTCTACAATAGAAAGGCAAAGATAAAATAATAGTATTGACCCATAGGCAACACACATTACGCCGTACGAGTTTATCCATAAGGTTGATTCTCTTCCCTATTATATACTCTTTGGTACTAGGTTATAATCATAAATACTCTAATTAAAAGGCGTGTATAATTAGATGCGCAAAGCGGAAAACACCTCAACTCTGTTTACCAAACAGAAATAGTTAAGCTCCTCCCACTAAATTTTGGCCAATGTAAGCAGCGACCAGTTTTACACCAACAAAATTATAAAAACCGGGAAATTTAAAAACCACAAATTGAAATGTCACTTTGTCAAGACTAAATTACAAAGCATCAAGTTTTTAGTATTGGCATTTTAACACACAGCAGAAGTTTCAAATTATTTATTACTTGTAAAAATACGACGTAAGAACATATAACGAAGGTACAAGAGACTGCAAATCATTAGTGTAAAGAAATGTTTGGAAATTACAGGTGGATTTGGGTATAAACAAAGATTCGTCACATACTATTTTTTTTTCAAATTGTTTTTAATTATATAAAATAAAGTAACACAAACACAGTTTAAAAATATTTGAAGTATTGGATTAGGTCAAAATAGGGCGTCCTTTTATAAGGACGATAGGGTTATATATTACAGAGAACATAAACCAGTTAAACTTTATGATATTGAATAGAACAGAATTAGAGACGTCTGTTCTGTTAGGTACGCCAACTACATCAATTGAAAGCAAGTAATTGCTTGTGTTCCGGGTTTTAAAAATGCAACCAATAACAAAGTTGCATTTAAATATTACGGGAATTTTTGGGGAGGAGCTTAACTATTTCTGAACAAGCTGAAATAAATGACTTCAGACAAGAATTTCCCGATGTCGTCAACCGTGGATGTTTTCTTTTCCATTTTACGCAATGTATATGCAGGCATATACAACAAGCAAGTTTGCAAGTTAGATACTCCGAAGATGCTGATTTCGCTTTACATTTGCGACACATGGCAGCTCTTGCATTCGTTCAGGAAGAAGATGTAATTGATTCCTATGACCTGCTAATTGATAGCGAGTTTTATGTGGAAAACGAAAACTTATTGCAACTCTTAATAAATTATTTCGGAGACACGTGGATAGGTCGCACAGACAGAAGGCTGAGACGAAGGCAACCATTATTTCCCCCCGGTTGTGGGATGTATGTGCATACCTAGAAGATCATATACCCCGCACAAATAATTCTGTTGAAGGGTGGCACAATAGCTTTACATCAATACTTAATGCTGGACATCCTAGCATATGCAAATTTGTAAATGCTCTGCAAAAGGAAGTGAGCTTAAATCGATTGAAAATCGAACAATTAATTACTGGAAACCCAGCACCACCTCAAAACAAAATTTACAAGGATACCGCTGAAAATAGTGAGAATAGTGGTTGCTGATTATGGCAATAGGCCAGTATTGGATTACCTGCGAGAGATTGCGGATAATTTCCAACTGCAAGTATGAAGTCCTTAGTGATCCGTTTTGTTTACTGTACCAATGGACTACTTTATGTTGTTAGTTTTATAATTTTGTAGTATGATATGTATTTTGAGATACCTTTTCTAATAGCTTACTTTATTGTTGTTTATTTTGCAATTTTGTAATCAGTATAATTTTTTCCATATACTTTTTTATAAATATTTTTTTCTCAACAATATTAAACATAGTGGGTTCAAATCTTATGTTACAGACGCGTCTAAAAGCCGCGCGTCCAAAAGACGCCGCGTCCAATTCTCGCGCACTTGCAATTGTCGCGCATCGAATTGACTGCATCCAATTGGCACGACACGATATCAGGTTATTACGTAATTAAAATAATTTTTTTAAAACATACATACATACATACCTCGAGTGGGATTTAAACCTAAGATTTTATGTTTTTAAAAAATATTTTAATTACATAATTTACTGTCCTATACGTATATACGTTTGTAAAAACAAATAATTCGTATATCTTAATTATTCTGTTTTATTTAACACGCTTTTCTTTGAGAATGTAGTAAATAAATAAGTAAATGGGTTGAAATCGTTTGATTTAATACATCCTAAGAAAACTTTTTTTTGCAATGTCTCAACTTGAAAATTTCGATTGACATATTTTAAAGTAATAAAACGAACAAAAGTCGAATTAAGAAACAAACGCAAATTTGGTATCGAAGCATACAGTAACCTACTAGTATCCCGAGAACATGGATATCATACTGCACGATACGAATGTCCGTACTTTTTTTTTATGTGAGGATCTTAAGTTTACTTATGATATTTATAAATATCTGACAACGAATGAAAACTATTAACTTGTAATTAATGCAAACTAATATATATATATATATATATATATATATATATATATATATATATATATATATATATATATATATATATATATACACAGGGACCGCCATAAAGTTGGACACATATGGGAACAATTTTTATTATTGAAATTTCTGAAAAACTCTATTGGCGGTTCGCTTCTGCATGTCTGGCAACCAAAAAATCCATTGTGACATTTGTCACGTGACCATAGATTTGGAGGGAATTTTGAAAAATGTTAACTGTGGTGCCGAAAAATGGATCAAATTGACAAGATAACGAAAAATTGGGTTAAGAAAATTTATTTAGAATGCAACAAAGACCCCATATACCAATTTTCGACCAAATCAGGAAAAAAATAAAAAATACCATTTATTCCCCTCTGCTTTTATTACGAAACATCATAAAATCTTGTTTTACCTGGAAATAGTTTTAATAATATAAATTACATAATTTTAGGTCAATATTAATCAAATATTTGTAAAATAGACAATTTGTGAGAGGAAAATTTAAAAAATATGATTTAGCCTCGTCGCTGGTTGTATTGATGCCCTGTATATTGAAGCGCATGAGCTGATCTAATATTTTTAACCGGTAAATCAAATGTAAACGAACTAATATTTGTAATTAAAACTTAACAACACATTATTTATCCTTATTAAATTCAATAGTGGTTAGTACATTTGAAATTAGCGTTTTTTTAATTTAATAAGTTGTCTTTGAAAATCAAATATTTCGGCTTATAAAGATGTAAATTATTGCTCTTTAAAGTGCACCTCATAGTTTAAAATACTTAAAATTATGTAATTTGTGTTATTAAAACTATTTCCAGATAGAACAAGATTTTATGATGTTTCGTAATAAAAGCAGAGGGATTAAAATGGTATTTTTTATTTTTTTTTCTGATTTGGTTAAAAATTGGTATATGGAGTCGTTGCATTCTAAATACATTTCTTGACTACAATTTTTCGATATCATGTCAATTTGACTCATTTATCGGCATCATAGTTAACATTTTTTAAAATTCCCGACAAATATATGGTCACGCGATAAATATCACAATGGATTTTTTGGTTGTCAGACATGCAGAAACGAATCGCCAATAGAGTTTTTCATAAATTTCAAGAATAAAAATTTTTGCCATATGTGTCCAACTTTATGGCGGTCCTTGTATACACACACACACACACACACACATATATATATATATATATATATATATATATATATATATATATATATATATATATATATATATATATATATATATATATATATATATATATATATATAGCAGGCGGATTTTTATATAGCCGGTCAGAAGTACCGCCCTCGAGATGCGCACGAAATTCGTACGGTAGTGGAACTCTGGCATCTTTTACATCTCCAAAGAAAAATACAAAAAAAAAACAAAGCCGAAAACCGACTTAGACGAAGCAGATAAAGGTGTGCTACGTAGAACAATGTTAAAAACCTTTACTGTTGACAAAATTGTCCCTACAATGCTAAACATATATATCTATATATATATATATATATATATATATATATATATATATATATATATATATATATATATATAGGGTGAAACTTACATCCACAATTCTCATACCGTGGCTTCTTGTTGGAATGACAATTCCAATGAAGGATTAGCAAGGCCTATATCAAAAGCATGCTGGCTGCGAGACGGGCTTTATTCCCAACGCTAAATTGATTTTTAAATCTAACACCACAATGGGAGATTACCATCAAGAGATGAATTATGATAATTACAAAAAATGGTTGTCGGAAAAATTAATTCCTAACTTGCCTCCAAAGTCTGCTAGTAATTGGCAATGCTCCTTATCATAATGTCCAAAAAGATAAAGCACCGAATTCTAGTAGCAAGAAATCAGTTATGATAGACAATATTTAAAACGTTTGAGATAGATGAAATGTTAACATAACATGGCCATAGTATTTTGCGATTACCGCCGTACTACCCAGATTTAAATCCGATTGAGTTAGTATGGGCATTTCTTAAACAATGTGTGGCACAAAATAAATTTATCATTCACTATTAGAGATGTTCAACAGTTGTGTGATAACTTTCTTGATCAATTTAGTGCTGCTGAATGGAAAAAAATGTTGTGATCAGACCATAAAGTGGGAACAAAAGTTTTTAGAAGCGGAACCTGTAATAGACCAGTTTATTATTAATTTGGGTGAAGCATTCTGAATCGGAGAGTGAAGAGGAAATCGGTGATAGTGATTATGAATAATTTTTTATCCTTCATCTCCTGATGACGTTGACATGTCTACCGAAACACGTTTATGTGTATCTTTTTATTTATAACCTGTAATGGATTGGATTATTCTCTTTATACCTACGTAATATCCAAATAAATTTAATGCCAAGTTTACATTTAAGATTACATTTCAGTGTTCCTAGAATTTACTTCACCTCATTCTTCAAAAATATATTATAATATTATACAATACATTTGGAATGCGATTAGTACACGAACATTCAGTCGTTAGAATTTAATGACCTCTTAATGAACTTACGCACACACGCACACGCGCACACGCACACACGCACACACGCACACACGCACACACGCACACACGCACACACGCACACACGCACACGCGCATACACGCACATGCGCACACGCACAAGCGCACACGCACACGCGCACACGCGCACACGCACACACGCACACGCACACGACACGCACACTCGCACACACGACACGCACACACGCACAACCCAACACAGCACACATCGCACACGCGCACACCACACGCACACACGCACATGCGCACACACACCGCACACGCGCACACGCGACACGCACACACGCACACACGCACACACGCACACGCACACGCACGCACGCACCACGCACACAGGCACACGCGCACACGCACACACGCACATACGCACACACGCACACGCACACACGCACACGCACACACACACGCACACGACACGACCACGCACACACACACGCACACACGCACACGACACCGACACACAGCACACGCACACACGCTCACACGCACACATACCCGCGCGCACACACGCATGCACGAACACACACTCTTTGTGTGTGTGTTTGTATTTGTGTATGTGTGAGTGTGTCTGTGTGTCTTGTCCACCTATCAAGGCGTTTATTCCATACGATTATCAACCACAACACAAGATGTACGTGACCGTTTTTATTATTATTATTATTTTATTTACTGTATTTAATTACTTGTACAGATTTTCAATGTTATGATTCATCATCACTACCAACTCAGTCTAAACCTGTAAGCCTTCACGCGACATACACACTTATTATACCTTAATCCGTAAATCTACAGTGTTATGCAATTATTATTATGGTTGTGTAATGATGATGATGAATATTGGGTAATATAAAACACAGTGTGCTATAGCTGTCTTACGAGGTGGAATCGATGCTAGTTTCAAATCACTATCTTAAACTTGAATTTTAAATCTTGTTTCTCTTAATCAAATTCATAAACAGATTTTTAATTACAACTCAATTTTAAATCGACAGGTAATGCAGAAACAAATTTAAGATGCTGATCTGAAATCATCTTCTATTAAAATATCTTCATACTAAGTCAAATAAGGTTGGCAGAAGCTGATTTCAAATCAGTATCTTAGACTTGCATTGTTGTATTATATCGAATAAGATTGGCAGAATCTGATTGTAAATCAATATTTTAGGCTTGTATCTTGTATTTGTTTTTGTACTAAATCGAATAAGATTGGCAGAAGCTGATATCAAATCAACATTCTGTATTTGCATCCAAATCAGTGTCTTACACTTGAATTTTTTCCTCGATTGATTGATTTGATTGATTGACTTATGAAGTCGTATGCGGGTCCTATACTATTTTCCCACTATAACAGTTAAATCTACTTTTAAAATATACTACCAATAGTAGATGGAGCCATGATCAAACTTTATTGCAGAAACCATTCGTTAGTTTAAAAACACACCACTAGATATCGTCACAAACCATCAGGTGGCCCGACAAGTGGCAACGACCTGAGAAGATGTTCCGGAGGGCTATAGCTGTCTTTTAAGATAGTATGCGGAACCTTTACTAGAATACTATTTAAAGTTTTCAAAGTTTTCCTGCCCGACAACGGAGCGAAGACTCGACTAGTTGCGAAGACTTGATAACAAGTTTCGGTTTGATTGATTGAGAGTGATTTGCGGATGATCGACTGTTTTCCCACGCCGGAAGCTTATGAAGAGTTGTTAGCTCAGCTTCTTGATTGTTTTGATTGAGATTGACCTGATTGATTGATATGATTGGTTGATTTCACTGAGATTGATTTGATTGAGGTTGATTTGACCGAGATTGACTTGATTGAGATTGATTTGATCGAGAATGATTTGACCGCAATTGATTCGATTGAGATTGATCTGGAGGGTGCGCAGGGTTTATAGACCAATCAGAAAGCAGGGTGTATGGCCTACCATACAGTGCCAGATGAATTAAGATAGTTTAAGATGGATTAAGATGAATTAAAATGAACTAAGATGCATTAAGATGGATTAAGATGAACGATACTAAGATGAATGAAGTATGCTATAATGAATTAAGACGCTCTGGATCAATCAGAAGCTAATGGTGTGGCCATTCTCTGGCGCTCCAATCAGAACCATAGCAACCAATCAGAATACATTGCCTTATATCTACAACCAGAGCATGGATGCTGGGGTGATGGACCAAAACTGTACCGGCGCTTGCTGAGATGGATTAAGTTAAACTAAGATGCATTAAGATGAAGGGACCTTAGGGATGCTGAAGATGAAATAAGATGAATTAAGACGAACTAATATGCATTACGATGAAGGTGCCCAAGAAGATGGCTGAAACAGGGATGCTAAGATGAATTAACATGAACTAAGATTTTGGTCCTTAGGGATGATGGTCCCCTCATTCTATTTTTGTTTGCATATTTGTAAAGTGCAAAAGGTTACCTTAAATGCCATCGTTATTTTCTCAAAATTACCTATTAATTTGAATCAAATCTCAAAATATGTTGGTAATAGGGAGTATAAAATTTAAAGAAAAATAATTTTTTGCCTAATTAATGCATTTTCGATTTGTAGTCAATAAAACTAATTAACTTTTTTATTATTCTCCTAGTTTGTGGGTCACAATCTTAATACAAAATGTATCCGAGTCCGGAATTAAAAGCTATTTACTTCAAAAAACCAAATTGTATATCGAATTTAAAAAAAGTTGTTTGCATATTTGAATGTCTTTGGTAATACTTCTTATAATTTTGTTACCTATTAATTTGAGCCAAATCCAAATATGTCGATAACAGTGGGTATAAATTTAAATAAAAATAAAGTTTTTTCTGATTTTCGGGTTGTAATACAAAAAATTATTAACCTATTTATTATTCTTAGTTTGTGGGTCACAATCTTAATTCAAAACGTATTTGGGAAAAAAACGTTACGTAATGATCCAGCTATGACCCACTGGTGTATTTTTATATTTAGATTTTATATCAATCTATACGTTATCATGCTCAATAGTGGTAATATCTTTAAGAATAGTTTAAGATGTTAGAACAAATTTATGAAATATGAAAAATGCACCATTAAAACACAAAATCTAAGTATATTAACTGTTATAGGTATTCAGTTTTCAATTTTTTGAACGTCATGTTTTAAAGTTTTAAACATTTTTAATTTCTGGGACTTTTTTTAACACAGCATACATGGAATTTTGTAGAATTATTGCAGCGCTGAAGTTTCTCATAGCTAAGTTTAAATATTTTTCAAGATCTGCTGAGAGAATCGCTTTTGTAGTTTTATTTCTTTTTTTTTATTGAAAATTGCAGTATTATTCCTTTCTATATTGAAAGTTCGCCCTTATGTTTTCGTGTAATCCAGAGATACTATTACATGCCCCAGTCGGATAGCGGCAACATGCATGTAAGGAACGCCGATGCTCAGCAAAGGTCGCAGGAATTGAGGGCTGTTTTTCCCAAATATTAAATGACAGCTAATAATGTAGGGACGCTAAATAAATAGGGTCACTCTAGAGTGTAGTAGCTTGCAGGCAATGGAAACATTTTGGAAAAGTTATTCTCAAAATATCTAAACAAGCATAAATATTCCAAGCAGTTAGCGTAATAGTAGCCACTTAGGGAGCTCCCGTAAATGATATTCGGTAAAAGCGCTCCAAGGTTCCGACGATCTGGTGCGTTCATTAAAAGCGAAAGTATGAAAACCAACACATAAATAAATGAAGCAGTGTAGTTTCAAATACAACGGTGAAAATCCTAATAAACATATTGGTAGCGAGTGTAATCGTAAATTAGCAATACCTAAATTAATCCATAAGTAAATAAATACATAAAATCAATTGAATATAATCAAACTTAGCACCACTCGGCTTTACTAACAGTTTCTCTGACAAGTGGATAGTTTACTTCAATTATCTATTTATTATTTGTTTAACATAGTTATCATAGCGTTATCAAAATTACAACTCGAAAATATATTAAATACGCAAAGAAACACATTTTTCTATATTCTTTTACCCCATTAACCCAATATTTAGGGTTTACTAAAATTAATAAGTAATAAATACGTATGCGGAAGTACCAAAGACCCCTAAGGCAACCTAAATTTTTTTGCTTATTTCAATTATGCAAACAAATCCTCAAAGTTTGGATATACAAGGTTGTTGAAGCAAACCACTTTTGTTAGTTAATTCCGGACGTGAGTTTCAATTTTGTTTCTAATATATTTAGTAGCGTATTCGACGAAGAATATACGTAGTGAACATGAAAAACTGATACAGAGTGCATCGTAAGTCAGCTACAATTAAAGAATTGAGCAAAATTGGTAATGTGTGCACGTGCGTGTGCGTTGCGTGTCGGTGTGTGTGCGGGTGCGCGTTAGTGTGCTCGTGTGTGTGTGCCCGTATGTTCGTGTGTTCGATGTCCAGATACCCGTATGTCGTGTCTGTCTGAGTGTCCGTACCCGCTTCTCCGTGTATCCGTGTGTCTTCACTGTGTGTACGTGCGTACATGCAAGCGTTTCTGCCGTGCGTGAGTGCGGGCGTGTCCGTATGTCCGAGTGTACGGGTGTCGTGTGTTGGGGTGTGTCTATGTGTCTGTGTATCCATGTATCCGTGTGCGCTTGTCCCCGTAGCCGTGTGCGCTTGAACCCGTATCCGTGTGTATAACTGTGTATGCGTGTATTCGTGTGTGCCCGAATCCGTGTGGGTGTGTTTGTGTGCGTTTATGTGCATGCATGCGTGTGCGTGTGCGCGTACGTGTGGGTGTGCGTGTGGATGTGCGTGTACGGGGTGTGTGTGAGTGTTCTGGAGTGCGCGAGTGCATGTTGTGTGAATTGGCAGGTGTGAGCGAGCTCGTGTGTGCGAATGTATGCGTGTGTAGAGGGGGGCGAAGCGTAGGTGCATGCTAGCGTGCATTCCTAGCATGCGTGCGTGTGTGTGCTTACATACGGGCGTGCATCCTCGCGTGCGTGTATGCGTGCGTGTATGCGTGCGTGTATGCGTGCGTGTATGCGTGCGTGCTTGCGTGCGCGCGTTCGTGCCTGCGAGCGTGCATGTGTGTGGTTGGGAGGGTGGGTGCGTGCGTGCGTACGTGTGTGTATGTGTGGCCCTGCGTGTGTCCGCTTATCCGTGTGCCCATTTGTGCTCGTCGGTGTACGCGTACGTGCATGCAAGCGTGCCTGCCGTGAGTGAATGCGTTCGCGAGGGACTGTGTCTGGTTATCTGGGCGTGCGTGTCAGTGTATGTGTGTCCATGTGTACTGCGAACTGGGGGGGGGGGTATTCGACGCAGTATTTTGTTTCTATCAAGTCACCTTATTAGCCTCAAAAATTAAATACGATTACGAATGCTTAATCTTTATTACCAGTCCATATTTTTGTCTAAGCAAGCAGCTTTGGAATTTTTTCCAAGTTCTATAATTCTATTCACCTCTAGCTGACATGATAGTTTAAACATCTGCCTGAGATATGTATTGTTACTGTTATTTTACTACTTTGTTCATATTCATTATGAAGCTAAGGTGTGCATACATGTGCCCGTGCGTACGTGCGTATGAGTGTGTGGGTATGTGGGTGTGTGTGAGTGTGTGTGTGAGTTCGGTGTCCGTGTCTGTGGGGCGTCCGTGTCCGTGTCCGCGTCGGCGTACGCGTAGGCCCCCGCGTCTGCGTCTGCGTGTACGTCTGCGTGTACGTCTGCGTCTGCGTCTGCGTCTGCGTCTGCGTCTGCGTCTGCGTCTGCGTCTGCGTCTGCGTCTGCGTCTACGTCTGCGTGTGCGTCTGCGTCGGCGTGTGAGCCTGCGTGTGCGTCGGCGTGTGCGCCTGCGTCTGCGCGTGCACATTCGCGTGCGTGTGCGCGTGCGTGTGCGTGTGTGTGTGTGCGTGTGTGCGTGTGCGCTCGTGTGTGTGTGGGTGCATGTGTGCGTGCGTGAGTGCGTGCGTCTGTGCCGCGTGCGTGACTGCGTGCGTGCGTGCGTGCGGCGTGCGTACGTGTGTGCGTGCGTGCGTGTGACTTATGATACATAATTGAATTGTGGAAAAAACTCAGGTCAGATCCAATACAAAGAATATATCATTGTGTTTAAAAAAAATAAGTCGAGTATTAATCATCGAGGGTGGTAATGAAAAAAAATATTTTAGTTATTGCGATTATGTATTTTTATCATTTAATGCAGTTTTTCAGTCGTGCAGTTTGAACCAATACTGTAAATTCTACGAAGTGGCGCATTTTTTGTCAATAAGACTGTATATACCGGGTGTCCGGTCTCAAACCTGAACATAGGGATTCAATATTGGAATGAACGTTTTTGCAGATTCCTGATGGCCAATTCAACTGACACAAGAACTAATGGTTTCAACCAAAAGGTAAAGTGATTGCACATCCAAAGGTACTAATTACAAGACTAAAAGATGAAATATTTCGTTTAAAGCACTAAATAAGTAATTGGCGTTTTTTAAATATGATGTGCCTTGATTTCCAATTTGTGTCAAATAATTTTAAAAATTATTTGGCGTTTATTAATACTGTCGTCCATGTTAATAACTGTAGAATGAATAACTACTACAATGAAGAAAGTATTTTCAAAAAAATTAAATGGTATGAATCTAAGAATTGAAACTAATGAAGACAAAAGACGCAATTGTATAGGTTAAAATACTAAATTATAAAATTAGAGTTTTAATAGTTTTTTTGTAAAACTAGAGAATGACAAAGAAAAATAAAATTAAAATAAATACAAATCCCCGTTTTGAAAGAAACAATACCCCAATCCAGTAATAAACACCTCTTCAATTGTCTTTCGGTAATAAACCGGCACTCATTTTCTATTGCCTCCCTCAAAGATTTGATATCTGGGTGGCGCCTTTCATAAATATTGCTTTGAAGGTGGCCTCACAAGAAGAAGTCGCAAGGGGCTAAATCAGGACGTCTGGCAGGCCAATTCATAGCACCACCTCTACTCATCCAACGATTTGGAAAAGAATCATTTAAAAAATTTTTGACATCTAAACCAAAATGTGCAAGACAGCCTCTTCTTGAAACCAGATCTTCTCTTGCAACTTCTTTTAATACAGGCCCAACTTTGGTTATTAATAATTCTAAATAAGTTTCTGAATTTAAATTTCCTTCGATTTCAAACGGACGAATAATGTTATTGTTCAAAATCCCAACCCAGATTCATTTTTTGAGGATAGCGAGTTGGCGTACTAATATTCACTCGAGAATTTTCTTGGGTTCAATGGCGAGTGTTCGTTATTGAGTGTAAAAATACACGCGTCTGTGAAACAAAATGTAGATAAAAAGCGACGATCAGCAATAGCGCTCTAGTATTTCTTCACAGAATACACTCCTGCGCTCCTCGTTAAAATCGAAAATCTCTTGATGACACTGGGCCCTTGTAGGGATGATATTTGTGCTTCCTAAGTATGTCCCATATCCATGTTTTAGATAAACCTACTTCAACAGCAATATGTCTTAAACTAATTAACGGGACCAAGCTTACCGTTGCCAAAATACGTTGTTCAGTGTGATGAACTAATTCTATTTGTCGATTTCCTGCGATACAATTATTTTTAATTTTAGTGCTTTAACGATAAAAAATGTTATTTACCACCCCTAGATTCTGATTCGACAGAAATATTTCCAGATTTTTTAAATTTTTGCACATAATGGTGAATGGTACTTAAAGACGGTATAATGTCTGATATCAAAATTAACGGCAAACAAATCTCTAATCCTCCGTAAGCTAACACCACTGTAAAAGGTTTTTCTTCGTTACAGTAGTTATTCATTTTAAAGTTAATGACATGGACGACAATATTAAACAGCGCTTAATACTTTTTAAAATTATTTCACACATTACATACAAATTGTAAATCAAGGCAGTCACTTTACCTTTTGATTGATACCATTAGCTTTTCTGTCGGTTGAATTGGCGAGGAGGAATCTGCAAAAACGTTCATTCCAATGGTAAATTCCTAAGTTCGGGTTTGAGAACGGACACTAGGCATGTTCAGAATTTGTATAGTGGAAAAGATTTTAGATTGGCCTTTTGCGTAAGAAGGTTTGAAATTTTAAATATATTTTATTAGTTGCACCTAGGACTATTTAACTTAGTTACATTCTAAACACTCAAACTATGCCTATTTTTTAACTTTATTCATAACCAGGTCATCTGAAAATTACTAAATGAAATCTTTGGTAACATGTTTTTCCCAATTTTTTCAATGTTTCCACATTTTAAACTGCTAACAGGATTAAATGCCACAGAATTTGAAGAAAAAACTACTGTTTCGCATCTCTTGGTCATTCGTCATAGGTGAGTTTATTTCTAAAAGATTGATTCATCAAAAGAAGTTGCTCTTAACAAATCTCTCCAGTTTTCTAACAAAGAAGAAATTTTTTAATAAAAGGTAATGTAATTTTAATTTAAACATACTTCCCTTAGACAAAATCATACCTGCATAGAGAATTATTTTAAAATTTTAGATACAGAGGATTATTTTACTTCAACCAAATAACTCCTAGATACAGGTTCCTATTTATTTATCACGAAAGATCATCTTCCTAAAATTATTACTTCAAGTAAAGACGTTTTATTAGTATCGATGAGTTGTGGTTTGGACTAACGGTATTCAGTTCTATACACTACGCAGAATCTTTAAATACAAACTTTTATATTCAACGGATATACCAAATAGACCTGACAATGCACACATTATGAATTCACACTAATTTTCTTTAATAACAATGCGAGCAATCAGAGAACTTGATTTCATGTACATTTGAGTAATGCAATAATATAAAATATTCTTTTCAACCAGAAGTTTTAATGTTAAATTAACTCGCTTATAAAAAATTAAACATAAATTATTTTCATCACGTTCCGTGCACATTAAAACAGTGGCGCTGTAAATACATCCTCACTTAAGGAAAGA
Source organism: Vesta saturnalis (assembly GCA_036346205.1). Classification (NCBI taxonomy): domain Eukaryota; kingdom Metazoa; phylum Arthropoda; class Insecta; order Coleoptera; family Lampyridae; genus Vesta; species Vesta saturnalis. The sequence continues at coordinate 1,159,083 of JARFJB010001844.1, read as the reverse complement.
AACATTATTAAGTGACAGACTTAAAAACTTGAATTTAGTTACTTCAATTCAAAGTAATTGCTCGCTACTCGTGCTTGATATTATAATTTTTATAATTCATATTCCTTTTGAAAATAATATGTAATACGTATTTTAAAAACATCTTAAAACGTTTTAAACCAATCTTAAAATTATTTCTTGCTATAGCATCAGTTAGATTATGGAATTTTTAGCTCACGCGATCTGTAATATACATGAAAAAACTATTACCTAAGATGATCGCTTCTCATAAATTTCTTACTGCATACGGGGCAGGCAAAATTTTTCTCTCCTGTATGAGTTCGAGTATGCCTTGCCAATTCATCTGAACGTGCGAACCTCTTCCCACATCCATCCCAACTGCAAGGAAAAGGTCTTTCACCTAAAACAAAAAAAAAACTATTAAAATAGAGCGAGAATATATGAATGAATTAAATAATCTTTGGCAAATTACACAAAGTTTAAGTATACATAATTTATTGTCGACCTTGTGTATACATGTGAGCGAGACGATGATAAAGTAAAACGTACATACATCCATTTTTCGGCTACTGGAGTTTAATTGAATGATAATCCAACCCTAATAAAATAACGCTTTCATTCAAAACGTCATTAAATATCAGTATAAAGTTTGATTCAAATAAAGTTGGGTATGACTCATCGATGTAAAACTCTATAATAAATTATATATTTTTATGTCTCTCTCAACTACATGTATTAGAGAAGAATGGCCATAAAAACATAAATCTGTTGTGCAATTCATATTAGCGCACTAAAACGTGCGACGTGATTAAGAAGCAGTGTCTGTCACTCCTGTCATTTCTTGATATTGTTTATGCGTTTTTACTTTACTTTTTTAAAAAACAGTTTTTTTTCGAAACTATCTACAACTTGTACAGTGAATTATCGGTAATTTGGTAACATTTTTACATATATAAAATTTACAAAATTTTAGATATACTACGTAATAAGCACCTTAAATCTCAAGCACAGCTCGTAGTAATGTACCTGCTTAATTATTTTGAACGGCAACGTAACAATCAAGGGACACTCGTTCCATTTGAATCTGTTATGAAGCTATGTAGTACATTATGGTGTAAAATATGATACTTGGAAGGACTACTTTTAGCGCACGTCTGAAGCATGTGGGGTTAGTATAAATACAGTTAGTACTATAAAAAAAAGGTTACAGAAGTCCAAAAAAGTAAATAAATCACACAGTCACCTGCTAAGTCCACCGAAGTTGATGACTATGTGAAGGTTGCTGTAAAGAGAAAAATGTATGAAATGCATTCAAAATGTAAATGTAAATACAAACAAGCAAGACATATCTAGTACTATACTTGTTTTTTGTAGGTATACATGTTACGCTGGCATCATTACAAAAAGAATTAAGCAATAGTCAAGTTTTCGATTTCAGTAGATCAAGTTTAAGACGTCTCTTACATTCCATTGGCTTTTCATCTGAAATAGATGATGGTAGGAGAGGTTTAATGGAACAATCGCATGTTACTGTCAATCGTGTACGGTTATTAAGAGAATATTACAAAAATAAAGAAGCAAAATTATACAATCCTGTATTCTTAGATGAAACTTGGATTTTCAGTCGAGGATCGTACAAACGAAGCTGGCATGATAAATCTAATTAAATCGTGAAGAAGCCAATGGGTGAAGGAAAAAGGTTTGTTGTAATTTAGTTATTACATTATAATTACTAATAAAATAACTGTATTTTTTAGATTTATTGTTGTTCATGCAGGTAATGATCGATTTATTTCCGATGCTTCACTTTTGTTTTCTACAAAGTCACAAAGTGCAGACTATCATGGATATATGTGTACTGAGTTGTTTACAAAATGGTTTGAAATTAATTTAATTGCAAACTTAAAAGAACCATCTTTAATTGTTATGGACAATGCAAGTTATCATTCCAAACTTCTAGAAAAAGTTCCAAATAATTCATCTAAGAAGGAAGAAATATGCAATTTTCTGTTAAACCACAACATAGCTTCTGAATCTAGCATGTTTAAATAAGTACTGCAATTAGTTGCAGATAATGTGATACGAAAAGTGCACGAAATAGATGAAATAGCACATAAGTGTGGCCACAGAGTATTACGGTTACCACCATATCACTGTCAAAGAACACTACAACAAAAATGTAGGAAGACATAATTCCAAATTTAACGATGACCATGTAAACAAATATGGATGGAATCCTTGCAACGAATTGATGGGACATATTGGCAGAAATGTATTAAACATGCCGGCCGAAGTGTCTAAGTTAGAGTGGTGGGAAATTGAAAAAAATTTTGAGGTTGTGCAACCATTAATTATATCTGCTAATAATTCCACTTCTGAGAGTGAAAATGATAGTGAATAATTTTTTCAGTTTAAATGTTTTAATTTTTGCATAATATATAGATAACTCTACAATAGGTGGATTGAATACATGTACTGATTTATGTAAATTGCTTTTCATTTAACTTGGAGCAATATGAAATCTATTTAAACTATGCGCTAAATTAAAATATTAAACATCTACAATTTCGTTGAACTTCGAACTACATTACATTGTACGCACTTTTTCGTACAAGAATGAAATAGTCACAAATGTATTCATATTTATGTTATCGTATAGTATCTACAAGAATTATGTCGATTACCAAGGAATAATAATGCTTCTAGAAGGGTTGTTATAAATCTTGAGAATAACAAACTAATTGCAACTTTTGTCAATTTTTCCACCTGAAATGATTTAATTTATAATATACAAAAAAAGCATTTGTTTACTTACAAATATATAGGGTTACGCATTATGATTATGATGGTATGGAATTATAATCAAACCATGTCCTAAATGATAACAATTCACTGTCGCAGCAAAATATTTTTTGGACTCATCATTAAAATAAGTGGAATACTGAATAATTTTTCTAGTTTAAAATATAAAAAACATTCAATAATTTTCAACTTTCTTTGACATTTTATGGAAAATCTTAGTTCGAGTAATTTTAAGAGTGAGTCATACCCAACTTTATTTGAATTAAACTATACATTATGACATTTTGAATAAAAACTTTACATTATTAAACCGCTTTATTGAAATATCGGACTTTTTAAGGCGTGAAGAAAAAAAAGATTAATCACTGTTTCGACACCTTAAAGTACATAAATGGATATGTATTATTTAAATAGTCGTCACTTATTTTTCGTCAGATTCTAGAGGCAGAACGCTCCTCTTTAAGTGACTACTCTCCGACCAATCTCTCTTTCGACCACTGCGCAACAATAGGCAGGGTTTATTATTATTACTTCATCCGCAGAGCTATTCTCGCCGAGCTGTACTATCTAAAGACTACAACACATTAAATAACTTTTTTTCAATAAAAATTTCAAATTAAATGGCGAAAGTATTCTCAACAATGTATGACCTTCATGCGTAAATAACAAATAAACTTCTGTCTGTACCTAAATCAATCTGTAACAACATTAAACACACACACACAAACGCGCGCACGCCGCACGAACGTATCCACGCACCCACCCACACACGAACCCACCCCCATTCACCCACTGCCACTCGCACTCCCACTCACACTCCCACTCGAACTCCCACTCATACTCCCACTCGCACTCCCTCTCGCACTCCCTCTCGCACTCCCACTCGCACTCACACTCGCACTCACACTCGCACACACCCGCACTCCCACTCGCACTCTCACTCGAACTCCCACTCGCACTCCCACTCCCGAGCCCGAACCCGCGCCCGCGCACGCACACCCGCGCGCACGCGCATCCACACCGCACCGCACCCACACACACGCACGCACACGCACGCGCGCGCACACGCACACACACACACACACACACACACACACACACACTCACACACACTCACACACACACCACACTCACACTACACACACTCACACACTCACACACACTCACACACACTCACGCACATACACACACGCGCGTACGCACGCACGAACGCACGCACGAACGCACGCACGTACACACACACACACACACACACACCACACACTCACATACACATCACACTACACACACCACACACACTCACACACACAACACACACACACACACGACACGCACGCACCCACACACACACCACACACACACACCACACACACTACACACACCACACACACTAACACACACACTACACACATGCACCACAGCCAGCACCACCCACAACCCCCACCACCCACCCCACACACACACACACACACACACACACACACACACACAACTAACAGAGATAGTAATATTCTACAAGAACCTACAACACTGAATGTCTACCACTGAGTTTAACCGCAGCAGCCAGCGGCGCCCTCCGAGACCTGGCGCCCGCGTGCGGTGCACCCTTTGCGCCCCCCGGTAGAGCCACCACTCAAGATATGGGGGTTCTTCAGTTTTCACATTAAATCAATTTTCTCGGCGGAGTTTATAGTGAATGCGAATTCAAGTAGGCAACTAGTTTTTGTCTATTGACTTTTAGTTTAATAGGATTTAGATGACAGTCTTGCAATCGTTGAATTATACCGTATCACATCTTTGTATTTTTTCAAGTTGCTTTCGTCTACTTTGAAAGTGACACTATTCAAGCCAAACGCACGGTTTATATTTCTGGAATTTTAGCTGATTGCATTCTTCTTGTCAGTGTTAAGCGTACAATCGGTGCATTTAAAACAAAAAAAACTCGCTAAATCAGATGTTAATGAAATGAATTGCTTGTTTTGAACGAAAACAAAATTACAGCGGTAAGTAAAATAAGCACACAAATGTTCTGCACGTACTCGAAAAAATCTGGTACACACCACACGCCATCTAGTATGATATTTTCATGAGTCTAATTAAACTCATGTATTTATCGAAGTCTCCAAAGGGATAAGCATTTTATTATTTGAAATAATGTAAATCAGGCGGTACGCGTACCCCAAAGTCGATGTTACGATGTAGAAACCGTTTTGTAATATCGTTTCGAACACGAAACGACAACGCTATAAAAAAAGAAAAATTTTAATTACGTATTCAATAGGTCGTACTGGTCAGTCGTATAGGGTCTAGTTCGTGCTTTTTGTCTGGTTTTCATTTTTGTTATTGCAACTCAAATTAAATTTCAGAAAGTTAAGTTATTCCATGAAATTTAGAGTTGTTTCAATAAACAAAAATCTTAAAATTAATGTAATTTTATTCCCTGAAAGAAAGCAGTTCACGTAGGTGTTAGGTTTTCCATTTAAACTCTCAGAAACTATATTATCCCAAAGCGACGTTATTATTATTCGGGTTGAGGGTACGTGAAATAAATGATTACTAGAAAAAAGTATTTAAACAATATTATATGATAGTGAAAAAATATCTTAAACAAGACAACGTTACGATTTAGTAACCTGTTTATTGTACCGCAGCTACATGAGGCACAACAATATTTCTGTTTGTCGTTCGACTGAATGTTTAACCGTGAATAAAATATTTTTTTCCCTTTCCGTACCTGCTCTAATATTTTACTGTAAATTACGTACTTAATTTGTTAGACAGTTTAGTCCTTACTAATTCTGACCGTATTACATAAGCATAATTAAAACGTTTCTTTTTAAGGTTACTGAAACATGAAACTAAGGGTTACCAAAATGTAATGTTATGTTTAATGTTCAAGGATGATGACTATGGTGGATGTTATATGTATACTTTCACCTTTCTATCGACCAAGAACTACAAAGTTTGATTTATATCTAAAAAGGTATAACATATACGAGGGTTGCCCAATAAATAATGTCCCACAAGTTATTTTGCACTGAAAAACATATCTGATAAATGAATAAATGTAGATGCGACTTACTTGAAGTTTGCCAAGTGTGTGTGCAAAGTTTAATTTTTTTCCGACAGATTTCATAAGCGTAGGAGTGTTTTAAAATAGCGTCTGTAAATGACATCCGTCATAAACAATGTGCTGGGATTGAATTTCTCGTGGCAGAGAACGAAACCGTGGGGAATATTCATAAACGTTTGTGCAAAGTCTACTAAACATTTGTAGTCGATAGGAGTACCGTAGGTCGCTGAGTACAGAGGCTGAAAGCATCAGAGGGCGGTGCTGTAGAGTTCCAAGATTCGCCGCAACCCGTCCACCCTATAGTACCGATTTGGCTCCCTCAGATTTCCACTTGTTTGGGCCACTGAAGAATGACATTCGTGGAAGACATTTTGAAGACAACGAAGAGGTCATTCGCGCAGTGAAAACCTGGCTCCGTAGACAGAGTAAAAATTTTTACCAACAGGGAACACATGCCATCGTATCTAGCTGGAGAAAGGCCGTGAAACTTGAAGGCGATTATCTAGAAAAATAGAGTGACCAAACAAAACATTATTCTTTCATATATGTAAATTTCAATTTGGTTAAATAAATACTTTTGGAGAAAAAAAATATGGGGCATTATTTATTGGGCAACCCTCGAATTTTACAACTATTCACACCGTCGAAATCAGCGTAAAAAATTCAATCTTCACTCACAACCGAGATATACTGAAAAACCATCAAAAATGGGACACACTGTACTTCCTACAAACATTTTCTCTGTACTGTCTTCTACCAATTTAGCTTAATTGTAATTGCCATTGACGAGATTTCATTATTTTCATGATATTTTTTCGGCGAGTTGGTATATTTCAATATAAATTTCATCACTTGTTATTTTTGCTGGTAATGCAATGACCGTGATAATACGCACACACACATTTAATATTATCCTATATAATACAACAGGTGGTAGGATTATTGCCTGTAATTTTTGTCAGTCAGATCACGAATAGTTGTTGTGACGAAAATCGCCACGAGTACTTTGGCACGAGTGTCGATTTTCTATAGACAACTACGAGTGATTCTGACCGACAAAAATTACCAAAATATTCTTACCACGACTTGGATTCAGCAAGACATTCCAAAGAAAATGCAAGAAAATTGAAGGTTTTTGTTTCGAAATGCAGTAGTAATTGTGTTTATTGTTGAATTATTTTACCTTTATTCTCACCTGTATTATCACTGAAGAACTCACTCCTTAGTATGGACAGATTGCCGGTGTAATCAGATCCTAATTTGCTCAAATTCGAACAATAAACTCGATTGGTTGCTAAATTTTGAGTTAGATTGTCGATGAAATTCATATTTTACAAATGAAAAAAAGAAACGTCATTCATTAAATTGATAAAGTATAAAAAATACCAACACTTATGTAAAACATCACACGTTATGTACAATAATGAAATAGTTATTTACATGGTTAGTGCAAAAAGCTGTTCATATACGTAACATGTATTCTATTTTTTTCACGGATTACATTGAATCAAATCACCCTAATTAGGACCCTTTTGTTGTTGTGTTCTGATTGGTGGTCCTAAGTACAGCTCCTTTAACTGATTGGTTTCTGATTGGTTCTTAGCCCCACCCAGGTTGTGAGCACTGATTGGAGGCTTAAGACTCTGCATTGGTTACGGCGGGAAATTTGAAATTTTGTAATAAGGGACCCTAATGCTAACGTATAAGACAGCTACAAGAACTTGTGATAGGGTCTGCGCTCTCTTGTCGTGGCCCCCTTGGCTGGAAATAGTATAAGGGGCTCTAATGTGTAAGACAGCTACAAGAACTAGTGATAGGGTCTGCGCCCTCTTGACATGGCCCCCTTGGCTGGATGGAAATAGTATTATAATACGGGGCTCTAATGCTATCTCACAAGACAGCTATAAGAACTTGTGTTAGGTCTGCGCCCTCTTGTCGTATCCGCTTGTTACGAAACGTGAATTTGTTTGTAGGGCCATCTAGTAGTGTATGGATTAATAAAAATGTTTGCAATAGAAGTGGATCATGCACCCCTCTCTCTCGGCTCTTTCTCTCACTCTCTCTCTCTCTCGTTTATCCGTTTCTCTCTCGACTCTTTCTCAAACAAACGAATCAATCAATCAGATCAAACCCAATCAATCAATCAATCGACTAAATCAATCTCTATAAAACCAGATCATACCTTACAGTTTGCGGAAACCAGCTTACAGTTCAAAAAATACTGATTTGGTTTAATTAATTACAGCTTGCTTGCTCAAAATCAGCCACAGTTCAAAATACCTTTATCCAATTAACTAAACAAATGAGTAGAGATCGAGACTGTAGAATAAGAGCTGATGCAGGGTTGGTTGGTTTATGACATACTCCTTCTACAATTACACATTAAAATCTTTATTGGCATTTTTGTGAACAATATTAAGTAAAATACATATAGAAAATAATACGCATACCTTCAGATGAGTTTTTCTTTCGGCTGTTCTAATAATAGCTGTGTTTGAGAACTAAACTAAATATTGAAATATTTTATACAGTTCACTAAACCCGTTTTGTGTTGTTACTTATGAATAGTTGATATAAAACTGGCTATTGGCTTTCCCATCATTAAGCAATTTGTAGAATGTAAATATGCAAACCTAATTATCTCTATCACACTTACTGCAACTCGTATTTACGTTTCCCTTTCGCAAACTACTTGAGCGACCTTATATGAATTTATACAAAACGATGTTTGTTATTTACAACATACATTTAAAAGATTTCACCTATATGATAAAACTGGTTTTATGGAATGTAGTTATTATTATTAAACAGTTATACAATTTCATTATGAATGGAAAGTAACAATCAGCCGTTGACATCGCGTTAATTAATGTGTTTACAAATATTTTAAAATTTTGCTGCTGCAAAATACATTAAGGGCTAAATTAAATATTAGGTGAAATAATAATCATTTCTACCCTGATGCAATGGCGCTTTTTTTTTGTACAGGCAGATTATCTATCTAAGCGGTCAGCACCTATACATCATCTTCTTGAATTTATCTTGACCCGATTTCGAGCCAGTAGTGCGTTTTCTATTTTATCTAGAGATATTTTATATTGTTACTAATTTAGCGAACAACTAATATTAGCACATATATAAATTACAACGTACTAGAAATGACGCTGTATTATTGATATTTTACAGAAACGGTCGACCCTGGAACTTTTAAATGTTAATCAAATAAGACAGATATAGGAACTTGCTCTCAGGCATTCGCCCCCTTTCCGTAGCCCCCATGGCTAGGTGGAAATAGTATTCTAATAAGGGGGCCCTAATTCTATCTCATAAGGCAAGTATAGGAACTCGCGTTAGGGTCTGCGCTCCTTGTCGCGGCCCCTTAACAATAAATAGTATTATATTAAGGGCCTTAATGCTAACTCATAAGACAAGTATTGGAACTTGTGTTATGGTCTGCGCCCTCCTGTCGTGGTCCCCTTGTTGTGAAATTTGAATTTGTGTCGCCATCTAGTTGTGTATAGACTAATGAATATTTTCCGTAATAAAGGTGGTACCACCTAGTGTTATATTTCTAGGACTAATTAGGATTTTGTTTGTGGCACCATCTAGTGGTATACTTTTAAACTAGCGAATGTTTTCTGTAATAGAGACGGTATATTTGTAGGACTAATTAGGGTTTGTCAGAGCACCATCTAGTGGTGTAAAGACTAATTAATGTTTTCTATAATAACTTACAGCCTGCGAAAACTTTGCTAAAACCAACCAACCACAATTCAAAAATACCAAATTGATTAATCATACAAAATCAGCTCTCAATTCAAAAAATACCAGTCTGATTTAATTTATAGTGTGCAAAAGAAAACCAGTCTCATACATATGTAATTACCCATCTAACCGTCCTTTCGCATCAACTGCAGCATTGTTAGTGCATGTTCAAACGCCGTTAGAAAAACAAGTTTATTTATAAAAATTGAAGAAAAGCTTAACGTTTGAAAATACATTATAAAAAACAATACATCATTTATTTAATCACATTTTTTATCGGTCTTCTTGTTCTTCCTAGACCGTGATTCGTCGCTATCATCATCATCATGGTTTTGAGACTGGTCCTTCTCCTCTATCTCATCGCTCTTCTTCCTCTTCTGTAAATCATCACCATAATCTTGAATACATCCACGTCACCGTTTCCATCGTCATCTTGAATGGTTATGTTGTAATAGTTTATTAACAAGTCAGTAAAATCTCAAATATCCGCTAATGTTGACTCATAAACAGGAGAATACATTATAATAATGCTCACTCGATGACGGTTACACTTTAAAGAGCGAAACACGCGAGAAACAAGAATATTGCCGACCTTGGGTCTTGTGCGCGGGCGCACTTGTCAATGTTCGGATAGGAACGATTATCTTCGGGGAAGTTTGGAGTGGGGGTCGCCGTCTTAGCAGAAATACCTCTCCCAAAAAAGGAGCTTAGACGTATAAACATGTCCCTAGGGAAGATATTAGAGAGTGGTTATGGAAGCAAGAAGCGAACATTATGCATAATTCCCGCCACACGTTTTAGGTCAGGTTACGTCAATACTCGTGCGCGAGTATTGACCTAACCTAAACCGTGCGTTTATTAATCTAACCTAACATTGTACAAGCATCGACCTAACCTAACCCGTGCATTTATTAATTAAACCTAATATTGTACGTGCATTGACCTAACCTAACCTAAAACGTGTGGCGGGAATAATATTCGGATAGGATCGATTATTTTGGGGGAAGTTTGGAAACAGCCTTAGCAACCGTCTTAGCAGAAATATCTCTGACAAAAAAGGAGCTTAAATTTATAAACATGTCCCTAGGGAAGATATTAGAGCGTGGTTACGGAACAAGAAGCGTACATTATGCATAATTCCCGCCACACGTTTTAGGTTAGGTTAGGTCAATACACGTACAATATTAGGTTAGATTAATAAACGCACTACTGGCTCGGAATCGGGCCAAGATAAATTCAAGAAGATGATGAATACAGTGCAGCTTCTGAGAACGAGGAAGAAGGTTTGAATGCGTGTGCAGTATTTCCAGGGTCGTGCTGAAAACAGCTAATTTAAGAATAATCTCACATCTATGTAATAATAATAGTGACCGATAAAGGCTGTATATTATCCTTTGCATGTATTTAAAAGTGAAACCATCATCGAATGAGCATTATCATTATTATGAACCAGCATCAGGGATATTAGATGTTTTGCGGGTTGTTAATAAACTATTACAGTATAATTGTTCAAGACGAAAAACGATGCGATGAATGAGGTAAAATGTATCTTAAATCTTGATAATAGCGATGCTCCCTATGAAATTTCAAATAAACTAAATTACGTCACTCTTATGTCCGATTAGAAAATTTAGAAGTGTTTAATTAGCATGGCTATTAAATCCCTTCTGGTAAAAGCCAATATAACGTGAAGTACATGTGAGTGTAATTGAACATGCAAATAAATCAGGCATAATTTTCGAATGTATAGGTGCTGACCGCTTAGATAGAGAATCTGCCATTGCATCAGGGTAGAAATGATTATTATTTCACCTAATATTTAATTTAGAGCTTAATGTATCCTGCAGCAGCAAGATTTTAAAATATTTGTAAACACATTAATTAACACGATGTCAACGGCTGTATTACTGTTTAATAATAATAACTGCATTCCATAAAAACAGTTTTATCATATAGATGAAATCGTATAAATGTATGTTGGAAATAACAAACATCGTTTTATATAAATTCATATAAGATCGCTCTAAGTAGTGTGCGAAAGGGAAAGGTAAATACGAGTTGCAGTAAGTGTGATAGAGATAATTAGGTATGTATATTTACATTCTACAAATTACATAATGATGGGAAAGCCAATAGCCAGTTTTATATCAACTATTCATAAGTAAAAACACAAAACAGGTTTAGTGAACTGTATAAAATATTTCAATATTTAGTTTAGTTCTCCAACACAGTTATTATTAGAACAGCCGCAAAAAACAGATCTGAAGGTATGCGTATTATTTTTTATATGTATTTTACTTACACCACTAGATGGCGCCACAAACAATCTCTAATTAGACCTAGAAATATACCGCTAGGTAACGCTACCTTTATTACAGAAAAAATATTCATTAGTCCATACACCACTAGATGGCCCTACAAACAAATTCAAGTTTCCCAACAAGGGGGCCACGACAAGAGGGAGTAACCTAACACAAATTCTTATAACTGTCTTATGAGATAGTATTAAAGCCCCTTATTATAATACTATTTCTATCCAGCCAAGGGGGCCAGGACAAGAGGGCGCAGACCCTAACACAAATTCTTATAGCTGTCTTACACGTTAGCATTAAAGCCCCGTATTACAAAATTTCAAATTTCCCGCCGTAACCAATGCAGACCCTTAAGCCTCCAATCAGAGCTCAGAACCTAGGTGGGGCTAAGAACGAATCAGAAACCAATCAGGTAAAAGGGGCTGTCCTTAGGACCACCAATCAGAACATTGTATGTGCACTCAAGGGCTGAACTATCAAAGAGGCTCTTAATACAACCAAAAGGGTCCTAATTACGGTGAAAATTCCATCAAGGGGTTGAAAATGGCCCCCGAAAAGAAGCCGTCAAAAAGGGTGGGAACTGTGCGGGTGAAAGTTGGGCTAGGCCTATGACGTCGAAAAACAAAATGGTGGCCAAGGTGCCGCGGTACTACTTTCATATTATTTTTGCGATATTAAAATCCAGTCACCGACGCTGATAAAGCAGAAACCTAGAAATTTTAATTATCAATTTATTTGTTTTAACCTTATTTATGAAGTGGGTAATGATATTTGTGTGAATTTTCAATTAACTCTGACTTTTTGATGTAGAGAGTTTGTATAATTGCACACCTCCAGAAGTTCGTGAAGCTGAAAATATAGCAGTTAACAGTTTATTATCTATGAAATCAGCATCAAGGTACGAAAAAGCTTACGATGCTTTCATCGAATGGTGTAAAAGTAAAACCATAAAAAATTACACAGAAAATGTATTTTAAAGATATCAGTGTTCACAAAACCTGAACTTAATAGCTTTTCTAAAAAGGGCAACAGAACACCATAATCCTAAGAAATCGAGAATACCTGATGAAGAACAGATCTTAAAATTTCTAAGAGATGCGCCCGATACAAGATATTTATTAATGAAAGTATGAAATTGTTATTTCTTTGAAATCTAATAACATTAAAGATAAAATAATAATGATTTACACAAACGGGTGTTAAAAGAGTATTTGTCATAATTAAGGATGAATGGGTCAAGATTGTTAAGAAATTCTTAAAAATAAGAGCATTAGTAAAAACTGACATTGAAAGGTTATTTTTAACATTTCGTGGTGGAAAATGTATTAACTCACCTATCGGTTTAAATACAATCGATAATAATACCATCTGACATTGCTAAATATCGGAACCTGCCAGAACCTCGAAAATATACAGGTCACTGCTTTCGCAGAAGTAATGACACTTTGTTAGCAAACAAAGAGCTGATTGGTTGTCTCTCAAGAGGCATGGAGGATGGAGATCTTCGGTAATTGCAGAAGGTTATGTTGAAGAATCGATCCAAAGTAAGATACATATAGCACAAACTTTAACGTCGGAGCCAGGTCCATCCCATTCTTATCAAGTTTCGAATGAGTATAACAATAGTGCACTTAGGAATGAAATAGTGCTGATGTTTCTATTTCACCCTGCAGTGATTGTACGATTACAATAAGTATTAAACAATTAATACCTGCATATTTTTTTATTAAGGGGATTGTCTACTGAAAAATTAAAAATCTGTATTTCTTTAAAATTCTTACTTTTTACATTTTTATATGGTTAATAGGATAAATTGATGAGGAAATATGCAATTTAAAAATGTTTAAAAGATTATACAGTGCGTCCATAAAGTAATGTATAAATTAATTTAAAATTAAAGTATTTGTTTCTTGAAAAAACGCTTGGACACGTCGATTAGTATTTGTAGTTGCGTATTTTTTGGAATACAATTTTTTATACAGGGTGTCTCATAATAAAAGATATGACCACACTTTCAATTTTTTTAAATGGAACGCCCAGTATATTATGTCATATTCGGATTTAGCTGCAAATTCTAGATATTTTTGGTATAATGTACCCTTGGTCTATCTATCTCCGTTTCTGAAATATTGACACTTGAAAAATGAGAATTTTTCCTTTTTTGAATCGCTACAGAATCCTCTACGTAGAGTACTAACAGTGCTTAAAGGTCTAGTTGCTTTAATTTTGTCAAATAATTTTATTAACATATTTCAAACACTGCAAAAAGTTACAAATAAGAAATACATTTCAGTCAGCAGATAATACAAACGTTTATGTAGGGAGGAACCATTCCCTTACTGTCAGATAGACGTTATTATTGAAAGTGTCTAACTTGTTTCGGCTTTGTGATACAAAAATATGGTAAAGTTAACTAAACGGAAGACTCAGATACTCTGCATGATTGGATATGGAGATAGGACCCGCACCCAAGCAGAAACAGCTCATTCATTTAACGAAATTCATCCTGATCGTCCCCCCACTTCGCAAACTGTGGTCAGCAGAGTGGAAGCGAAATTTCGAGAATTCGGTCATGTTCGGGATAGGCCAAAATCTGGACGTCCCAGTGTAAGTGAGCTGATCGGTTGGATATTATATTATCTGTAGAAGAAAATCCACACACTGCATTATCACATGTGGTTGGAAACCTAACTTTATCGAAATCTATTGTTCACAATGTCGTCCGGAGAAACAAATATCACCCTTATAAAGTTATTCCGCTTCAAGAGTTCTCTGAAGATGATTTTGATAGGCGTAATGAATGTTGTGAGTATATGCAAAATATCTGTAACCAAGACGAAAATGCTGTGAAAAAGATTATCTTTTCCGACGAAGCTACATTCTGCCTCAACGGTATCGTCAATAGGAAAAATTGCAGGTATTGGGTCACAATCAACTCCTATTGGATGGTGGAGGCGCACACACAACATCCACAAAAATTAAATGTGTGGTGTGGTCTAGTTGGAGACAGAATACTAGGTCCTTATTTTTTCGAAGGAACATTAACCAGTCAGATGTATCTCGAGTTCCTTCAGTTGCAATTACTTCCTGCATTAATAGCTCTATTCCCGGATCCACAAGAACCAGATCTCCCAGATCAACAACTTTTTTCCAGCAGGATGGGGCCCCACCTCACTATGCAGCTCCAGTGTGCATTTAGATGAAATGGTCCATCGTCGTTGGATAGGAAGTCGGGGTCCGATAGAATGGCCTGCTAGGTCACCAGACCCCTTAGATTTCTTTACCTGAAATTTAAGGTTTACATGAACAGCCTGCCAATTTTGAAGACCGAAGAGAAATACGCGCTATACCACCAGAAGTTGTCAGAAATGTTCAAACAGAATTTATTTACCGTCTTGGACATTGTTTAGCTGTGAATGGAGCACATTTTGAATAATTAATTTAAGTTTGTTTAGCTACTTTAGTACATTTAAAAAATAATCTTAACAAATAAATAAAAATAATTCAATCATTTTTCAAGTGTCAATATTTCAGAAACGGACATAGATAGACCAAGGGTATATTTTACCAAAAATATCTAGAATTTGCAGTAGAATCCGAATATGACATAATCTACAGGGCGTTTCATTTAAAAAAATCGAAAGTGTGGTCATATCTTGATTATGTGACACCCTGTGTAAAATAATTGTATTGAAAAAAATGCGCAACTAAAAATACTAATCGCCGTGTCCAAGCGTTTTTTCAAGAAACAAATACTTTAATTTTAAATTAATTTATACATTACTTTATAGACGCCCTGTATAAGTAAGTATACATGTACATTTTTAAAGAAAATGTAAGCATTTTTCAAATTGATATTCCTAAGGAACCATAAGTCTAATCTTTGTTCTTCGTGTCAAGTTGTAGACAATAATAAGGTCTAAAAACTCATGTCATATCATATTTGTATCTATAAGATAACTACAAAAAAAAAATCTTACACAACTTTTTTTTAGAAATTGAAAAATTTATTTTTTTACTTTATTTTTTACAAAAAAACTATGCAACTTATAAACACAGAATTACATGAAGTTTTGGTTTTTATATCTGAAATCAATCACCAACAATTTCATCAATTTATTTTAAGCCGTTCTTTCGGAATATCAAATTTTGTATCTGAAAAACAAGAAAAACTCAAATTGCGGGAAATGACTCGTAAAGCTTTATTCAACGTTACAAGGTAAGATTTACCTAGTGCAATTATATACTGCATTTGTTTGTAATTTGCTAGATCTAGGTGTTCATTATAAAACTCATAGGTATGTTTGTGGGTATTTTATATACAGGGTAACACTGTTTAACTAAGCTTCTGTGGGTAACTAAAAATGAGCCGAATTTTCAAACTCAAATATCTTTGAAACCGTTGCAAATAAAGCTAAAATACAAGAGAAGTAATTGATAGGTATTTTTACGAAATTTAAGATAAGCCTATTTTTAAATCTATTTTGCATTTCATTTTTGAGATATAACACAAAGTTACTTTTTTTTTTTAATGGAACGTATAGTTTATTTTAGTCCTATTAAATAGCACATTTTTTACTGATTTCAAAAATGTATAGTTTACCTTATTTATAACAAGTAGTTTTCTTGTAATTTAATAAAAGCTGTAAAGTTAAAATCGAGTATCAGTTAAAGTAGTTAAAATAGAGCGCCTTGGAATGAAAAATTTGACACTTACATTTTTATTTATGTTTATTTTAATTAAATTAAAATTTAAATAGTATTCCTTATTTAAAAAAGGTGATTTTCTAAAAATAAATATGGAGTATTCCTGTAAAGAAAAGAACGATATGTTATTTTGCTATTATATTTCTAATCGTGATGAAAATGCAGCGTCGGAAATGTATTTACAGAGGTACATGGAAAGAAGGCAACCTGATAAAAGATTATTTCGTAAACTGGAAACTAATTTAAAGCAATACGGGTCTTTCAAAACCAAAAGACGCAAAAAAAAATTTTATGAAGAAACCGAAGTAAATGTTCTGGCTTATATTAATGTCAAACCGACTGCATCTGTACGGGAAATTGGACTCGAATGTAATACGTCAAGAGAAGAAGAACGCATAATCTTGAAACAAAATAACTTCAAAGCTTACCGTCACCACGTTGGAAATACATTGTATCCTGCAGATTTTGAAAGACGATTAAATTACGCTACCTGGTTTATTGAAGAGCGTCGAAGAAACAATGACTTTTCTAAATCAATTTTATCTACGGACGAAGCCAAGTTTACCAACAATGGTTAATTTAATACAAAAAATCACATTTACTGGGCTCGACAAAATCCTCATTTAACTGTAGAGAGACGAGATCAACAGGTTTTCTCAAACGTATGGTGCGGTATTTTAGGTACTAATATCATTGGTCCATATTTTTTTGAACAACATTTAAATGCTGAAAACTACTTAATGTTTTTAAGAAATGAATTTGAAAATATGATGGACGAAGTTCCATTAAATTTAATACGCGCTTTTCGTTATTTTCAACAAGATGGAGCTCCTGTTCACAATGCAAATGTTGTTTCAAACTTTTTAACAGAAAGATTTAATAAGTGGATTGGTACTCGTGGTACTATTCCATGGTCTCCTAGATCTCCAGATTTAACCCCTCTGGATTTCTTTTTGTGGGGAACAGTTAAAGACAGCATTTATAAAATTAAACCACATAATGTCGAAGATCTAAAAGATAAAATAAGAACAGCTATTGCAGCAATTAAACCTAATACCTTTTTAAAAGTGCAAAATAATATATTACAAAGATGTCGTATATGTGTTGAAAACCACGGTGGCCATTTTGAAATCTTGTTGTAATTTAGTTGTAATGTAGTACTTAGGTATTTCTTTTGTTTATAAATATTTATGATTGGTTGAAATTTTATAAACTTCAGCATTAATAAAGTTCGTACTCGTGAGTTTTTCATAACTGACGATTATTGTGTTATAGATTTCTTTTGTTTTATTTCATTCCAAGGCGCTCTATTTTTTAAAACTGATACACGATTTTAACTTTACAGTTTTTATTAAATTACAAGAAAACCACTTGTTATAAATAAGGTAAACTATACATTTTTGAAATCAGTAAAAAATATGCTATTTAATAGGACTAAAATAAACTATACGTTCCATTTAAAAAAAAGTAACTTTATGTTATATCTCAAAAATGAAATGCAAAATAAATTTAAAAATACGCTTATCTTAAAGCTCGTAAAAATATCTATCAATTACTTCTCTTGTATTTTAGCTTTATTTGCAACGGTTTCAAAGATATTTCAATTTAAAAATTCGGCTCATTTTTAGTTTGTTCTAAATAACTACGAAAATTGGCAATACTGGTCAAAACTCAAAACGTCATTTGATTGGTCTTGAAATTCTGCCCAATATTGCTAATTTAACCGACTCTGTAGCTGTTATAATAACAAAGTTACCCATAGAAGCTTAGTTAAAAATTGTTACTGTATACACATACACCATACAAACGCTTTACAAACTCGGGCGCACAAAGGCCGTATTACCCATTAGCGTAGGCTAATTTACTACGATAAATTAGTTTATTTACCAAATAAAAATTCCCCAGCTCCGTATGTTACACCTTATTTTTCTAGTGTTTTTTCTTCATCTTGTATCATTGCAATCCTCCTTTTCTTCCTACTGTATTTTCTTCTTTCCTTTTTCTTGAAAGTCTCAATCGCTCCTTGTCAAAACTCTTCGCAATATGCGCAGTATTGATTCCAGGGCTACCAGATGACTTTCTTTATGGTAACTCACTTATTTTCAATCTTTACTATCAATATACATAGGATATTATAAATTTTTATACCATACAAAATTACCAACACAAAAAGTGCCAAAATCACGCGTTAGCGATATTGCAATGCTATACAAAAACGTATGTTAGATACATGTATAAGCATCAGAAATAAGTTCTAATGTGTTTTTTGTCTTCATAAAGGTACAAGGGTTAAGAAAATATAAACATTTTTTTAAATTGAAAAAATTGAGTAGACAAACCCCTTAAAGCGTTTACTGTTGCCTTTCTGTTTTCAATTATACGATTTTAAGGCTAGACACACAGCACGGTTGTTCCTTTAGAAGACCGCGGCATCGTTATAAACTAGGAACAATGTAATTTATTGTTTTTTTTTTATTTCTATGTCATAAGACTTTAGACCATAGCCCGCATTAAATTAGATAAGTTCGGTGAATTTTCGCGCACTAGTGCGGGAAAGTGGACAGTCACCTGTAAAATTGACATTCCTGTCATTCGTTCTTGAGCGGGATAAGAAGTGCAAAAGAGGTTTTAGCAGTATAAGACAGAATTTTATTCATACATGTTCCGATACGTTATCTATTCTTAGTACGTGTAAGTACAGGTATAAAAAGGCATACTTTATAAAATATATTCTTTTTAAATATGGTCAGTAATATCCCAAAGACAGTGATAAGCACGAAATAATGTTTAGTTTCCGAAAGCATGTTGTTAGGGTAACATCCCGACGCCGCGCCGAAGCAAGGGATTTTACCTAATAGCAACATGCTTGAGGAGTTGTCATAAAATTATTTCGTATTTATCACTGTTCAAGGGGTATTCGTAGGAAAATGTTTTGCAATTAGATTCCCATATACAGTATATTTATTATTAACACTTGATTCATACAAATTTAAATTTGAAACTGTCAGGAATTTGTCTAGCGACCGATTGACCAAATCTGATCATTTCCCATGAGGCGTTTTCAGTCTAATCTGAGTTATTGGCCTATTTTAATCACATGAAGACACAACCTCATTTCATTGGATTTCTGTTTCGGCAAAAAATGTTCACTTATAATACAGCTTAAATTATTTCCGGAAATTTTTTTTAGGTCACGAATGGAATATTTGGATTAAAATTATAAATCAAATCTGACATTTTAAATTAATTTCACTGGTTGTGAAACCAGCCAAGGTATTGTTGTTGTCGACATATGTTAATTTATCATTTTTGTTTAAACGGTTCTGTGCTTTGAAAAGCACAATTTATGCAAATATTGCAGAGTTTGAGCCACGTGCAAAAATGCTATCCTAATTTAATAACTTAACGAACTTAATCAAAGATTGTGAACAGGGAGTGTTAGAGGCGAATGGATTGTTTAAGAAAATCCAAGAAAGTCTGCTGCAGATGTCAAGCAAATTTGACTTTATGCCTAGAAGAAGTTTGAACAAAATTATTTCAAAATATTACGTACATGTCTTAAAACACAGACATCTAATTAATTCGTCACCTTCCATTAAGAAAGAAGTATGTGTCAGAAGAATTCAAAGAACATTTAAATCTTATGTTATATATGTAAATCCTACTTTTCAAACATAATTTGTTAATACACAATTAAATAAATTATGCAATTTGTGTTTTATGTTAAATTAAACTTTATAGGGAGTAATAAATAAAAATGTTAATTCCTAGAAATCTTGTATTATTTAGTGGTTGTAAAGAAAATAGATACGAGGGATATACAATATTTAATGTTCCTGGCATAGAATACATCATTTTTCACCATAATCCCTTTGAACGTGAAGACACTTGTTCCCCTGATGTTCAGGCATAGCAACACATTTCTTGAAAAGTTCGGAGTCTTGATCACAGAACAAGTCGTGCACTGTTGCCATAACTGCGTCATTGCTCTCAAATTTGGTTCCCCGAAGGCTCCCTTTTAGCTTTGAAAATAAATAAATATCACTGGGAGCTAAGTCAGGGGAGTAGGGTGGATGCTCCATAACTTCAAACCCAGCATCATGCATTGCATTCATAGAAATAAGGCTCTTATGAGCTGAGGCACTGTCTCGATAAAAAAGAATTTCGCGTGACAGTTTTGCTATCCTTTTTTCTTTAATACAATAACGAAGTTTTGTAACTAATGCTTCATAATATTGACCAGTGATTGTGTGTCCACGTTCCAAAAAATCTACCAGTAAAGTTCCTTCGGTATCCTAAAAAACTGTAGCCATTATCTTCCCGCTGAAGCCTGCACACGAAATGTGTGTGGAGGGGCAGATCCTGGTTGACGCCACTCCATACTTTGTTGTTTGCACTCGGGATCAAAGTAATGAACCCTAGTTTCATCAACCGTAAAATAGCGATCGAGGAAACATTTAGGATTACGGTTAAACAAGGATAAATTGGGTATTGAAGAAGAGACTCGCAAACGTTTATGAAGCCCTAAATAGTCATTTGTTATGGTTCCAACTGTACCATTTGAAAGGCCTGTTATTTCCGCTACACGTCTTGCTATCAATCAACGATCTTCTCTGATCATGTCATTCACAAGATCAATGTTTTATTGAGTACATGCAGACTGCGGCCGACCAGCACCTTTTGTATGTTTGCAGATGGTTCCGCAACATTTGAAAGCTCGAGACCAATTTTTTACTACTTGATAGGAAGGAGCAGAATCTACAAACACGACAACCATATCCGTATGAATTTATTTAGTTTTTGGTCCTTTCTTTTGTAGGTACTCCATAACGGCATGAAGCTCAATTTTTCCATTTCCCAAAATCTTCGTGCAACCACTACTTTCAACTTGTACAACTTTGACACTACTAAAGCTCGACTAATCAAATTTGGCAGTTTGTTTGTCAATAAAATAACAAAGCAAGTATGCGTAGTAGGGGTAACATATTTCAAAGCCGTTTATGCTGCTGTTTATACTGTACATCCCTTGTAAGATGTTACAATCACAAGTAATAAATCTTTTTACATGAATCTATAATCTGAATAATCTGAAATGCTGGTATTGAATTTGGATAATCGGTGTACGACTATCAGAGAATTTTGTTATAAACGATTTATATTAGAGTTAACCTTTGTACCAAACCGATCAACTGTGATCAGTATTTTAATGGGTTATTAGCTTATTACAGTTACAGTCGGCGGAGAGTGAAGAATTGCCCTAACACTTGTCCAAGTTGTCATACAAGTCCCCCTTGTCAGTATGTTAACTCTATCGTTTGCGATGAATGCAATACGGATTTCCGCGGAGATCACTGTCTACAGAACTCTAAACTTAGCCTCTTTGCTGCAACGTCCAACGTTGTCATACCTGCACTCACTGCATGGAAGGGTAAGAACCCTCATATATGTGGTTTTGCAAATTGTAAATCCGAAAAATCCATCCGTCATTTTTGTTACATGCCAAAGAGCACGGCGGACTCGAAAAGACTCGCGAAAAACTTCATTTTTGTCTCTTACGACTTCGAGCACCGCCAAGATACACCTACTAACATTGCTAACACTGTCATCCATATGCCTACGTTGTGCGTTACCCAGCATATCTGCAACCACTGCATTAATAACGATCTCGACATTGAGCAGATTTTCGACCATTGCGGGCAACGCCAACACATATTCTCGACCTCATCTGTATCCGAAGACCTTTCATACATTTCCTCGCTCGGCAAGAATTAATCAGCCGTTACAGCCCTAGCCTACAATCCCAAATGCAATGACCGTCAATTCATCCTTAACAAAATCCTAAAAAATCCCTCTGCATGGAATCCTAAAATCATATCTAACGGTAATAAAATCATGTTCTTCACCTGCCATAACAACATATAATTCATAGACAGCTTCAACTTCCTGCCCATACCCCTCTCCAAACTCCCTTTAATTTGCTCGGCTGAAAAGGCCACTTCCCTCACCTCTTTTAACACTGTGCAAAACCGGTGCTTGTAGTCTTGTTTTCCTCAGAAATTTTATTCACGAGAATACTATAGCACTCATCCCAAACGGCGGATACAGATTGGGCGACAATCAGTCCAGGATTGCTATTCAGTGGCTTCTCTAGCTCGATTATTCTGAAGGGAACGCGCGTGAAGTACGGTAAAGGAAGATATCCTAGTTGATGGGTTTTCTCACGATGCAAACACAGTACAACAGTTTCACGGTTGTGAAAGGTGTTACCGTGATCAAGCTAGTGATAGTAAACGCGATCAGAGTACAGTGTTTTCGCGCCGTGAGAAAACGTTGGCAACACCACACAGGACACGCTCCTTTAACTATGGTTTAATAGAAATTTGGTATAGCCCCAGTTTTAGTTTCTAGTCAGCAGCCACGTGACCATCCTTAAATCTATTCCCATCCCTTACCTTTTCATTTATATTTTAACCCAGTGATTTTAATTATAGATATATATTTAAAATCATAATACACGATACCAGGTCAAACTCATTTGTTATTGCATATACCTTTTTCACTAGTTTAAATGTTTTTTGTACTCATAGCTTAATATAGGTATTTCCCGGTTACTCCCGATGCATCGAAACTTGTTTTCCCGTATTGCGGTGTACTTTACTTACCAACAGAAACTAGGGTAATTACGTTGTATGGTTGGTAGCAGAATTGGAACGCTGCTGGCAATATTTTGATCTAATTTTTTCGGAATAACCCATTTTTCACAAATTTAACAAAAATAATTCTAAAGAAAATGGCGACTCAACGTTTGAATTCCTGTTGACATGTAACCATAACAACCATGCAGCATTACAATGCCGGTTATGCTACCAATCCATTGGGAATGAAAAAAACCACACGCGTGCGTGCGTGCGTGCGTGTGCGTGTGAGTGTGCGCGTGCGTGTGCGTGTGAGTGTGCGCGTGCGTGTACGTGTGCGTGTGCATATGTGTGAGCGAGTGCGTGGGCGTGGGTGTGTGCGTTGCGTGTGCGTGTGCGTGTGCATGTGGGTGCATGCGTGCGCGTTCGTGCGTGCATGCGTGCATGTGCGGCTGCGTGCGCGTGCGCGTGCGTGCGTTCGTGCGTGCGTGCGTGCGGGTGCGTGTGCGCCCGCGCGCGTGTGTGTATGTGCATGTGTATGTGTATGTGAATGTGTATGGGTATGTGTATGTGTATGTATGTGTATGTATGTTATGTGTATGTGTATGTGTATGTCATGTGTATGTGTATTGAATTGTATGGTATATGTATGTGTATGTATATTGTATGTATGTATGTGATGTGTATGTGTATGTGTATTGTAGTATGTGTCTGCGTGTCTGCGTGCCTGCGTGCCTGCGTGCCTGCGTGCCTGCGTGCCTGCGTGCCTGCGTGTGTGCGTGTGTGCGTGTGTGCGTGTTGCGTGAGCGTGTGAGCGTGTGTGCGTGTGTGGCGTGTGTGCGAGTGTGCGTGTGTGTGCGTGTGTGCATGCGTGCGTGCGTGCGTTCGTGCGTGCGTGCGTGTGCATGTGCGTGTGAGTGTGCGTGTGCGTGTGCGTGAGCGTCTGCGTGGGCGTGGGCTTGTGCGTGTGCGTGTATGTGCGTGTGCGTGCGCGTGCGCGTGGCCGTGTGCCCGTGGGTGTGCGTGCGCGTGTGCGTGCGAGTGAGCGTGAGCGTATGAGTGTGCTTGTGCGTGTGCGTGCGTGTGCGCGCACGCGTGGTCGTGCGCGTGTACGTGTGCGTGAGCGTGTGCATGTGCGTGTGCGTATGAGTGTACGTGTGCGTGTGCGTGCGCAGGCGCGTGTTCGTCCGTGAGCGATGCGTGCGCGTGTGTGTCGTGTATGTGTGTATGTGTGTGTGTTGTTGTTGTGTGTGTGTGTGTGTGTGTGTGTGTGTGTGTTTATGTGCGAGTGTGTGTGTTTATGTGCGAGTGTGTGTTTGTTTGTGTATGTTTGTGTGTGTGTGTGTGTGTGTGTGTGTTTGGGTGGGTGAGTGGGTGGGCGTGTGTGTGGGGTTGGTGAGTGCGTGTGTGTGTGTGGGTGCGTGAGTGTGTGGTTTGTGGGTTTGTGTGTATATGTGTGGGTGGGTGCGCGTATGCGTGTGCTGTGCGTGCATGTGTGCTGCGTGCCCAGGGCGCGTACGCCCGTGTGAGCCTGCGCGCGTGCATGCGTGAGCGTGTGTAAACTTTCACCAGACCAACACACATTTGATTACGAGTCATAATTAAAAGGGTTACAATGATACAATTTAATTATGACTCGTAATTAAAATAATTGGACTTTTATTATGACGTTATAATTAAAAACAGAAGGCCTGAGAGAAGGTTCCGAAGGCCTATACCTGTCTTACAAGTTAGTTTTAGGGGCCCCTTATTAGTACACAAATTCACATTTCCCGCCAAAATAAAATGGTCCATATAATAGAATTAAAAACAAAATGAGGGCCCCTTATTAGAATTACTATCTCAAATTTCCCGCCGTGGCCGACAAATGGCCGCCAAAACAAAATGGCCGCACCAATCAGAAGCCAGGGGATGTACGTGTCCTATATCTGTCTTATGACCTAGTATGGGCGCCCTCCTTTATGTATTAGTTATTAGAATACTATTTTAAATTTTCCGCCATTGCCGACAAAATGGCCACCAAAACAAAATGGTACACCCATAAAATGGCGGAGTCCATGGATCAGAACGCTATGTACGTTCCCAGAGTAACTGCGGTTGCCTACCCTCCAGGGACTGGACTGCCGAAAAGGCTCTTAATACTGCCAAAAGGTCACTAATTGTGCCGGAAAAGAAGCCGTCAAAAAAGGGGTGGGGCCACGTTGTTAAAGCAGGCGTAGCTTCACCCACACCATTTGTCCTCAACGGGAGTCGTTCTACTTATGTGCTAAATTGAGTACACTTTTCACTAATAATCCAATTATGTTAAGCCAATTACAGCTACGAATTTCCAGTATTAGTTAATCTAAATATACACTACGTTGATTCTTTTATTCCCATCTCTATGTAGATCTTTTTAACACTTCCGTCGCATGATTTTGATGAATATGCTTTCTCTTCTTCTCTTTTAAATCAGTGTAACAGAGCTATAACGCATAATCCATAACCACCAAAAATTTTAAAAATCGACTGAAGCGTCGTAACTCTAAGGGCCTTAAAATATATGTTTGATACATTGTTATAATTAAAACGATAGAGATTGATTATCAAAAGTTATCTCTTAAAACGTACAGTAAAAGTTAAAAACTCACTTAAAGGCACAACTTTAAAGAGGGTATAAAAAAAGCACACAAAATTATTCTTCGACGGTATGGTATTTCCTGAACGACAGTGCTTTGTTGTCATTTTAGACTACGTTGCTTGTGGTATTTCCTGAACGACAGTGCTTTGTTGTCATTTTAGACTACGTTGCTTGTGATGCCCTTCTAACAATTTTTCTGTGCAATGCTAGCAGAAAGCGTTCGTTGTCAAACAAATACAATTTAAGTACTTACCACTTTGGGTTAAAATGATATATTTGTATTCATATTTTAGAATCTCTAAAAGTCTCTATAACAGCTACAGTTATCGTTCTCAGTAAACAAGAATGAACGCCTGTTAACAAACATCAACGTCAACGAATTATTAAAATATAAGAACACAAAATGTAGTAATGATTATTGACTAAATCTGCTAGATATTACTAACAGTTTTGAAAATGACATTTTAGAACATCTGTACAGATTATGGCTAACAACCTAACATGCAAAAAATTGAAGGACTTAATCCGTTACGCCATTCTAATTTTGAACTTTAAGTAATGAAACTAAGTTTATCAAATGTAAAAATGTTTCGACATTTAAACTTATGAATTGTTAATATATTGAAATCAGAATCTATACAATAAATTCATTCAATTTTAACTATGTATGTAAAATCCTTGCAATAATGGTTCCAAACTTATTTTATAAAGGCCAGGTTCTGGAAAACATCTCAATCAAACAACATCTATTTGATCATAGTATCTACCGCACTTGATCCACTTTTGTCAAGATTTGCCCAGACCTAAATGTCTCCAGAAAAGTCACTAGATTTAAGCTTGGTAACATTGCCTATTTAACTTGATAGGTCAAGGCCACGATTGAACCCTGTGATAATTTATTTAAGTTTTGGCCTGTGTTAGGTTGGTAACCCTGCTGATCGTCATCAATTAATTTTCTAGTCAAGGTCCAAAGTAGGTATTTAACGTTTAAGCATGTTGTAATATTACATTAATTATATATAAATTTGGCGTATAGGTTTTAATACATAACTCACCGTACGTATGCGTTAAGGGCAACAGGTTAGTAACAATTGCCTATTTAAGGGTATAACCTGCTAAGTCCCGTTAAGTTCAACTACAAAGTTACTAAGGTTTTTTATCCTGAAGGTCATTCTCAGTCAAGCAAGTCTATGCATGTTTCAAGTGTACGCCCTATTCTGAGAAATTAGAAAAGGGGTTGTTTAAGAGTCTACCTTTAACCAAACATGAGAGAACAAAGACGATCTATTTTAATGGTTGAGCCATGCTTCTGAAATTCGGGAAATGAAGAACAAAGACGATGCATTGTCGAGTTCAAAGTCTATGCTTTCAAGACCACATGAACAAAGACTATCTATTGTCCGATGAATTGCAATATAGATTGTTAGATCAACTTCTAGAAATCAATAACAAGGCTACCCTTTGTCAACGCTTCGAAGTCTATGCTTACTTGCAAGGTAAAAGAACAAAAGCGATTCATTCATTGGTCGATAAAAATCCATCGTTTTTTTTAGAAATCATGAACAAAGACGATGTATTGTTCAAAGTCTCGGATAATAATTTTCTAAATGAACGAGACCGCAAATACCGTTATTTATAAAAATAGATTGTTATCTAAATACATTCTTTCAAGCAAAGGCAATCCATTGTCAACGATTTAAAATATGTTAATAAGGTCAGACCTCTGACCATGACGATCCATTATTCAGTTATTTAAATAGATTGTATCCAACTAAATCAAGCCCTGAGGTGCATGTTTCAATCAATGCCACGCCCTCAAGTGAGCTAAACAAGGTGTCCGTAAACAGGTAACAAAATCCTAAAACAGGTAGCCGTTTCAGGAACAGGTAAGCCGTTTCCGTAAAATCTTTTCAACCAGATAGCTGTTTCACAACATATATTAATATACAATCAGTGAAAACTTAAATAAAATTGCAGAAATCTAATTACTAGAATTTTCAAGGTCTACCCCTTGAAGGTCACGACGATGATCTCATGAGCTTTGCCAACATGTAGGTCATGATTCATTGAAGGAAAATTCTTCAAGCTCAAAAATTGCGTGCTCCTCATCATTTCCAAGTTTACTTCGGTCAAACGTTTAGCACAAAGGCGGATGTCAAGGTCAGAAGCGAAAATGGAAACAGGATTGTCATCATTTACAATTCTTCGAATTCTGAAAAGGGGGTTAAGGTTATTGATCTGGTATCATAGCTAAAATGGTTGGTTCAAGTCCTCACTAATGGGTGATCTCGTTACAGCTAAAAGTATAGTGACAGCATTTGGTTGAAAGTAGCTTACGTGTAAGCAGATATGTATGGTAATCAAAGCGATGGTTCATATTTGCACTAATGTAACAAGTGGGACTTAGAGTAACAATATAAGGAAATAGTGTAATGGGTAGTGAGTGTTGTGTCAAACATGTGGATTTCATACGCTCAAGAGCAATGGACCAAAGCAACTGACCTTAGAACAGCGGTGGAATTTGAAGCCAGAATTTTCAGCATTAAATTAATTTAAAACATGAGGCGGTTTACGGGCGAGGTGATTAAACATATTTAACATTTTTAATTAAAATATTTTATTATATAGCTTTATATATAGGTATATATTTACTACGATATAAATTGTTTCCATAAATTAATTTTTGTTAAAAAAAAAGGGTAATTACGTCTTATGGTTGATAAATTGGAATCATGGAATATTTGATGCTATTGTTGAGAATAACCCAATTTTAGCAAATAAATAATAATTCCTAAATATTGGCGACTCAACGTTTAAATTTTTGTATATTACAATTCATACCAACCAATCTTCAGGTTAACAATGTATTGCCAACCATTGGGAATGTATCAAACAGTTCTTGCGTTAGTCTTAAAGGTTCTTAGGAATAGTAAAAGCATTCTTCCACGTGTAACTGACTTGCGTGTGGTTTGCGGTGTGCGTGGTGTCGTTCTATAACGTTTAAATTTTATGACCATGTCATTGCGTAACGTCGTGTTTGCAAAAGTTGTATATGTGTATATGTGTGTATGTATATATATATTATATGTATCTGTGTTAAGACTGTTTTCAATTAAAATCGCTTGTATTTACTATTGTAATAGTGTGTGTAAACCAGAAAATCAGTTCTATTTGTTTAAATGTAGCATGTAGTATATGCACGATTGCATTAGCGCATATAAACGTAACGAAGAACAGACAAATATAGAAAAGTAATGATTGTTATAATTGATGTGCAAGGATTCAATAACAGCAAGAAATATATTTACACCTAAGGAACTAGCGATATATAATAAATTTCATTACGTATTCAAGCCTCCATTTCCATGGCACACTTGGATAGTGAATTTCAAAGCAAGCTAATTGGTTAATTCACAACCACCACTTTATCAAGTGGAATATGGATATATTTATTATTCTGTATATTAGTGATTGCATATCAACAACGGATGAGTGTACGTTAAGAGAGAAAGCTGATTTTATTCAAAATTTTTAAAACAAAGCATTACGGTGTTTGAAGAACATACTTTCAAACTTCATCCATGCTGTTTTCATACACAAAACACTTGTCACTGCGCGTTGGCTCATGTATATCATTTATATGAAAATTGTGTGAAATTCTAATAAAGATTTATTAACTGACATATCTAATGTATTACCTCAACGCTTTTATGAGTATTTCAAAGAAGAAGAAGAAGAAGCTAGATAATTTAAAATGTTATCTAAGAATAAACATTTGGATAATGAGAACCTAAACTGCTTTCGGTCTACGAAAACAGATAGCTTCTGAGAAACAGCTACCTGTTTTGGAAACAGCTACCTGTTTGAGAAATACCGTTTAGGTCTGTTTTGAGCTGTTTTCGGAAACCAGTTGTTTGAGCTGTTTCTGCCTGTTGCTAGAAAATAGGTTGTTTGGCTGTGCTGTTTGCTTTCTTTCGGTCTTCTGTTCCGGTTTTTTGGGTTTCTTGGCTGTGCTTTCGTTGGTGCGGTGTCGGTCCGTCTCTCGCGGGCCTTTGCGGGGGTTTTTTTTTTTTGGGGGGGGGGGGTGTGGTTGGGTTTTTTTTTGGGGTTGGGTTGGGTTGTTTTTTTTTTTGGGGGGGTTTTTTTTTGGGGGGGGGGTTTGGTTTTTTGGGGGGGTTTTTGGTTTTTGGGGGTTTTGTCTTTTTGGGGTTTGCTAGAAAATAGGGATCTGTTTTGAGCTGACTGCATCAAAGTTTATGCTATTCACATTTTCGGTCTTTAAATGTTCTACCGAACAAAATTTAAAAGAATATTTGATAAAGGTTATATACCAAATTGGTCTAGTGAACTTTTCAAGATTGTTAAAGTGCGTGTGAATCCGGTCACGTACTTACTACAAGACAGGGACACCTATTTATAGACAGGAACTGCAAAGGTTAAATATCCCATGTGTATTTGGTGGAAAAGGTCATTTGACGTAAAAGAATAAAGTGTACGTAAAGTGGTTGGGATTAAAATAATATTCATGGATTGATGATGATAATGTAGTTTATAAATATTTTGTAAGGCAATAACCATTTATAATTCAATGATGCCGGTAAGAACAACAAGCACTTTAACCTTAAATTACTGTAGAAAGCATCACTATTGGTTTAATAACGGATATAAATGTCCTGCTTGTATAGGTAGTATTGAATATAACTTATTGTAATATAGTGTTTAAGGAACTAACGTAGAATGTAATTTCTGTAAGAATAATAATAAAAGACCAATTGTAATTTGTATTATTTATTAATAAAAAACATACTGATACATAAATATTTATGTAGTCCTCAAATGGTCAACCTAAATTTTCAGTCTACAAAACAGATAGTTTCTGAGAAACAGCTACCTGTTTTGAGAAACTACCAGGTCTGTTTTGAGGCAAACCAAAGCTGTTTTGAGCTGTTTCTCCTGTTGCTAGAAAAAATAGGTATCTGTTTTTGAGCTGACTGCATCAAAGTTTATGCTATTAAACAGGACAGAATTTGTCAAAATAAATGGATCTATCTGCATTGAACAGTAGCACTTTCTGTTCCTTCACGAACGTAAAGACTTGGAGGTGTGAAAATATAAAGTGATTATATGAATACCATCGACACAAAGTATGGTAAACATATTATCATTGCCCAGAACTTTAAGTCTATACTTTTCCCAATTTTATGAATACTTCAAAGAAGATCGCATTGAAAAGTTTAAACAATATCTGTCTGAGAATGACATGTAGATTACCAGCTCAGGAACTGTAGGAAAGGCAACTAATTTAAATTTCTGTAAAAAATTATAATAAAATGTCTATGTATAATTGTTTGAAATAAACTATGTATTTTTTATTACAAAAATAAAATGTCTTTTTTTGATTAAATGAAGAGTAGGTACATCGTAATGAAGAGAGTTGCTTGGGTAAGGACTGCCGAGTTATGATTTATTAATGGAAAAACAACGTTTACGTTACATATAATTGTACCATTGGCAAGATACAATTTTTCACGCACAACTTTTGTATTTTCAAGAGACACCATCGTTCCTCGAGACTAGCGTGATTAGAGAAATTACACCTCAAGTGGAAGAAGAAGAAGAAAACATGTAGGACTACGACCGACCCTTATTTTGAAAGGATGCATGTTTATAATAAAAGGCTTCTCCGGGATTGCATGATTCAGTAAACTTGTTTTGCTAGAAATGCTGAAAGCAATAAGAATGATAAGAAGAAAAAGAATTATTAAGTATTAACGAGAGGAAGAAAAGACTCGAGGTGTTAATCAGAAATGAAAAAATTGAGGGTAGATTTAGAGCTGTATGAGCTAAAAAGAAAATGATGCAACTTCAGTGAATGTGCCATGAAAAGTATGAAATAAAGGTGCTTTAGTAAATAAGTAATTACAGTAGTGTATGTTATATTGCATAGAAAAGGCACTTCATTTGAAAAAATAAAGTGTGTGTAGGCATAGAAGAAAGAAAAAAAGTGAAATTTAAAATGTTTCCGTATGGTTTTAATTGAATTTATATAGATATATATATATATATATATATATATATATATATATATATATATATATATATATATATATATATATATTAAACGAGTTTCTTATCATGATTTATTAAATTATACAAATTATGTAGGAAGAAATGACACATAAAGCTTATATATTTATATTTATTTATAAATCACTAGTCCTTTACCCAAAAATTCCAATTTTTGGCATGTAGACTAAACAAGTAAGAGCGCAATAGATAGCAGTCCAAAAATTCTCAAAACTAAAAAAATGTGAAAAAAAAATTTTCAAGTATTAATGACAAAGTTTGTAGTTAGTATGTACAGAAAAGTTGAAACTTGCACAAATGAATAAATCATAACACTTTAGTCCTTTACCCAAAATTTTAATTTTGGTATGTAATAAACATGTAACAGCGCAAAATAGAGTTTCAAATTCCAAAATGTGGAAAACTTTGAACTTCCAACTAGCGCTTTAAAATAAGTTTCCGTATGGTTTTAATTGAATTTATATAGATATATATATTAAACGAGTTTCTTATCATGATTTATTAAATTATCCAAATTATGTAGGAAGAAATGACCCATAAAACTTATATTACAAAGAAAGAAAGAAAAAGGTCAATAACATTATCCTGTTATATGAAATGTATGTCAGCATTTTTGTATGTGTCTATTTTAAAATAAATAAATACACTCTTTTTATAATATCAGATTAATTTTTAACTCAAAAATTTTGAATTTTTGTATATAGGCTGAATAAATAACAGCGCAAAGGATAGCATTAAAATAAATTCAGAATATAAAAAATTTCAAAACAGTCTTGTGAAAATAGTACATAAAGGTTGAAACTTGCGTACATTTATATTTATATTTATTTATAAATCAGTAGTCCTTTACCCAAAAATTCCAATTTTCGGCATGTAGACTAAACAAGTAAGAGCGCAAAAGATAGCACTCAAAATTCTCAAAACTAAAAGAATGTGAAAAAAATTTTCAATTATTAATGACAAAGTTTGTAGTTTTGATATGTAAGTGAACGTTGTTAATTGCTTAATAAATCACAACTCGAAAGTCCTTTACCCAAAAATTCTGAATTTTCGTATATAGGTCCAATAAATTAGAGCGCCAATTATAGCAGTTTCAAAATTTGTCAAAAAAATGTGATAAAAATGTATGTTACCAATGATATATGTAAATATATGGTTTTAATCGCTTAATAAATCACAACTCGAAAGTCCTTTACCCAAAAATTCTGAAGACAGCTTTGAGTTTGAAAAAAAAAAAATGACATGACAAGAGCATCATAAATATGATAAGAAGAGAAAGAAAGAAACAATTATTAAGTATTGATGAGAGAAAGAAAAGACTGAAGGTGTTAATCAAGAAAGTAAAAGCATTGAGGATAGATTTCTAATTATGTACCAAGAAATAACATTATAACCTTATCACATAAAAGTATGTTTAATAGTATCAAATAAAACCATATCAAATTATTTTCTTGTAAATTCAACAACTGCTGATATCACTAAACAGATCCAACTGTCAATTTTACGTTTCAGGTGTGAATACTTTATTTCATAAAATAAAATCATTAGTTTTAGTATTTAGAAAATTTTGGAACTGCTATATCTTTTGCACCTGTTATTTGTTCAGTCAATCTACAATAAATTCCTAATTTTCACTCTTAATGATTAAACTGCTATGTAATTATCAATATAAAACTGTTACAAAAGAAGGTGAACAACATTATGAAATGTAGTAGTAAACAATAAATTATATGTTAATAAATATACTCTTTTATCATAATTATATGTTAATAAATATACTCTTTTATCATAACAGCTTAATGGTTAAGTTAAAATCCTCAATTTTGCGTGTAGAAAATAAATAACAGCGCAAAGGATACCAGTTAAATAAATTCGGAATTTTAAAATCTAGAAATGATGTATTCAAACATTTACAAACTCCGTTTCAAAGTTGTAATGTAAATTGATGACATAAAAATAGAATGTTCGCTAAATGCTTAAAATGCTTTCAAAGCAAAATAACTGCGTTGCAAAATAAGTACGTGGTATTTTCGTTTGGAGTTATTGTGGATACTAACATACATCCATACAAAAGACATCCAGACATGATGGCCGATTTTCGAAACTTTCAACAGTTATGAAATGAGCTAATAAGTCGATTTCATAGTGAAAAAAAAGTCGGCAAATTCTATACAATATGTATTGTAATAAAACAAACATACACGCAATACCAATTGGTATTGGTTATTGTTCTCAAAAAATGTCCAGAATTCATTCCAGATTAAAATCCCATAAAAACGCCAGTACAAAATATCAAGTTTACATGGACATTCTAAAATTCAATTCAAATCAACACTCCAAAAATACGTGCTACTACAAAGAAAATATAGGTATTGACATATGAAAGATACATAACAAAGTTCTCAAAACGATAACGTATTTGTGTAGCATTTTTTTTTATGTTGACAAACAACATCAAATACGGAAAGATGACGCTAACAATCAGAAAGTAACAAAACCTGTTCTTAAACTAAGACGAATAATTTTAGGATATCTTGAATTATTACAGCTTTATCTATTGTTTTGACTTTAAAAATATTAGAAAAAAAACGGGTTTTTAACATAATAAAAATCAATACAGTAAATATAAGCACAATTTGTTAAAATTTAAAAAAGACTTGCATAATAATTTCAATAAAATTGTAATTAAGAAATGTAATTTATTTTCTTTTCATCTGTCAAAGACATTATTCATCGACTTTTTCTAATCTTCAATAAACTACCATGAAACATTAAAAAACGTGGATGACGTCATCTTGATAGTTAAAATTAAAATAAAATGCAATGTTGTTAATCGTTTGATACCAGATGGTTTCGGTAACATTTTCTTAATTGACAATTTATAATTTACTCAGCTAAAATACCTGTATGAAATGAATAAATAAAATTATAAAACAAATGTTGTACTTGAAAATTTTTTCATCTTATTCAAAGTTAATTTTAAAGAACCTTATTTTAATTGTAGAAATTCGAAATATATTTAATTAATAAAAAATATTTAACATGAAAATGTTTTCATTTAATTAAAACAAATGTTATCTTTTTGTTTCAAAACATTTTAACACAATTTATAAAAATTTATACATTTCGATAGCAATATGGATATATTCGTCTATAATGACTTTAAAATTTAATTCAAGTTTCAAAACAACTTTTTGATAC
This sequence comes from Vesta saturnalis, assembly GCA_036346205.1. NCBI lineage: Eukaryota > Metazoa > Arthropoda > Insecta > Coleoptera > Lampyridae > Vesta > Vesta saturnalis. The sequence continues at coordinate 1,123,881 of JARFJB010001844.1, read as the reverse complement.
TTAATTTTTTAAATCTGTCATTACAAAAAATAAATTGTTGTCTAATGTATAAAACCGAAAAAAAAAAAAGAAGTAAACCGTATAATCAAACTTTGTTCATAGATCAGGCTGTTATAGAAATGTTTTAAACTATATCAGTAGTACACGGGCACTAGACGCCATCTTGGTTTTGACGTCACAAGACCCCACGTAATTTTCCATTATTTTAACGATATAGGACGTGTTTTTACTATTTTTGACACGTGGAAGCATTTTAACCCTTTTTTTATATACTTGGATTTCTTTTCAATTTTCAATAATTATTTTTACTCGCTTACTTAGGACGGTATTTTCACCCCTATTTTTACGCACCCACGTGTAACCGCGTTTTCTATTTTCTTTTCAATAATTATTTTTATTCGCTTCATGAAGGACCTATTACCCTTATTTTTATGGTTTCTTTTTTAAACGTTATGGCTGTATTAACCTTTGAAGTAGGACTTTTTGCTAACGTGAACTATCTGGTCTTGACTTATTGTACATATTAGCTTAGCTGGTCTAATAAGTCTTATTTGGTCTTGGTGCTCTGGAGCTTAGCTGGTCTTCTTATTATTTCTGATGGTATTAAGGTCCTCTTGGTTGTAACCCTGGAGGTTGAACAATTGTGCTCTTTTAAAATTGTATCTTGTAAGATACTATTCTCTCTCTCTCTCTTGATCTATCGTGTTTCTTCCTTTCTCTCTCTCTCTCTCTCTCTCTCTCTCTCTCTCTTCTTCTTCTCTCTCTCCTCTCTCTCTCTTTCTCTCTCTTCTACCCTCTCTTCTTTCTTCTCTTCTCTTCTCTTCTCTTTCTTTTCTCTTCTTCTTCTTCTTCTTCTTCTTCTTTCTTCTTTCTTCTCTTCTCTTTCTTCTCTTCTCTCCTCTCTCTTCTCTTTTCTTCTTTTTTCCTCTTTTCTTCCTCTTCTCTTTCTCTTCTTCTTTCTTTTCGTCTTCTCTCTCCTCTCTCTCTCTTTCTCTTCTTCTCTTCTTTCTCTCTCTCCTCTTCTCTTCTCTCTTCTTCTCTTTTTCTCTTTCTTTCTTCTCTTCTCTTCTCTCTCTCTTCTCTTCTCTTCTTCTTCTCTTCTCTCTTCTCTTCTTTCTTCTCTTCTCTTTCTTTTTTTCTTCTTCTTTTTCTCTCTTTTTCTCTTTTTTCTTTTTCTCTTCTCTCTCTTTTCTCTCTTTCTTCTTTTTCTTTCTTCTCTCGTCTCTCGCTCTCTCGCTCTCTCTCTCTTCTTCTCTCGCTCTCTCTCTCTCTTTCTCTCGTTCTCTCTTCTTCGCTTCTCTCTTCTCTCTCTCTGCTCTCTCGCTCTCTTTTCTTCTTTCTCTTCTGCTCTCTTTTCGCTCTCTTCTTGCTCTCGCTCTCTCTTCTCTCTCGCTCTTCTTCTTTCTTCGCTTCTCGCTCTCTCTCTCCTTCTCTCGTCTCTTCTCTCTTCGCTCTTCGTTTCGCTCTCTCTCTCTCGCTCTCTCGCACTCTCGCTCTCTCGCACGCTCTCGCTCTCTCGCACGCTCTCGCTCTCTCGCTCTCTGTCGCTCTCGCTCTCTCGCTCTCTCGCTCTCTCGTCTCTGCTTTCTCGCTCTCTCGCTCTCTTCTCGCTCTTCTCGCTCTCTCGCTCTCTCGCTCTCTCGTCTCTCGTCTCTCTGTCTCGCTCTCTCGCTCTCTTTCGCTCTCTCTCGCTCTCTCGCTCTCTCGTCTCTCGCTCTCTATCTCGCTCTGTCTCGCTCTCGTTCTCGCTCTCTCGCTCTCTCGCTTCTCTACTCTCTCGCTCTCTCTTCTCTCGTCTCTCGGCTCTCTCGCTCTCTTTTCGTCTCATCTCGCTTCTCGCTTCTCTCTCTTCATTGTCTCTCGCTCTCTCGCTTCTTGTCTCTCGCTTCTCGCCTCTCTTCTCTCTCGCTCTTCTGCTCTCTCGCTCTCTTCTCTATCTCTGCTTCTCTCGCTCTTTTTCTCGCTTTCTTTCTTTTTCGCTCTATCGCTATCTCTCGTTCTCGCTCTCTTCGCTTCTCTGTTCTCTTGCTCTCTGCTCTTGCTCTCTCGCTCTCTCATTGCTCTCTCGCTCTCTCGCTCTCTGTTCTGCTCTCTCGCTCTCTCTTTGCTCTCTCGTTCTCTGTTTTCTCTCTCTTCTCGCTCTTTTCTCGCTCTCTTTTCTTCGCTCTCTCGCTCTCTCGCTCTCTCGCTCTCTTCTCTTTCTCTTTCTTTTTTGTCTCTATTTTTTGCTCTCTCGCTCTCTCCTCTTTTTTTGTCTCTCTGCTCTCTGCTCTTTCTCGTTTTTTTCGCTTCTCTTTTTTGCTTCTGCTCTCGTCTCTGTTCTCGCTCTCTCGCTCTCTCGCTCTCTTCTTCTGTTCTCGTCTCTCTTTTTTCTGTTTATTCTCGTCTTCTCAGCTTCTTCTTTTCTGTTTTGTTTTCTCTGCTCTCTGTTTTCTCTGTTTTTTTTTTCGCTCTCTGTTTGTTTTTCGTTCTTTCTTCTCGTTTGTTTTTTTTTCTTTTTGTTTTTTCTCTGCTTTTTCTCTTCTTTTTTTCTTTTTTTTTTCTCTTTTTTTTTTTTCTCTCTCTCTCTCTTTTTTTTTTTTTTTTTTTTTTTTTTTTTTTCTTTCTTTTTTTTTTTTTTTTCTCTTTTTTTTTTTCTTTTTTTTTTTTTTTTTTTTTTTTTTTTTTTTTTTTCTTTTTTCTCTTTTTTTTTTTTTTTTTTTTCTCTCTTTTTTTTTTTTTTTTTTTCTTTTTTTTTTTTTTTTTTTTTTTTTCTTCTCTTTTTTTTTAAATTTAAACACGGATCTTTCTGCAAACAAGAAAAACACAAATTAACTTTGTCTGTTTAAACAGCTGGTAGTATCTGTTAGTATCGTTTAGCGATTCAAGATGGAATCAGTTTAAGCACCTTTCATAGTTGCAGGTCCTCGGGATGTGAAATCGTATTTTATCGTTGATTTTCTAAAAAATATCGAAACCGCTTGCGATACCTTTTGAAAAAATTATCTGGTTTTACAGTGAGTGGCAGCCTTTATTCAAAGATCTCTCTGTTGAGTTTCAAAAGGGTTTACCTGATATGGAACAGTTTGACGGGAAAAACCTGTCTTAATAATTTGACGATCTAATGCGGAAACTAACGGCTCGTGGTTGATATTTTACAAAGGGTTGTCATCATCGAAATCTAAGTGTGTTTTCTTAACGCAGAACATATTTCATCAGGACGTGGACAGCGGATATTTCTCTCAACGCACATTACATAATTTTGTTTAAGAACCCACGTGACGAGCCAGATACAGCATTTAGCAAGACAGATTTTGCCGGACAATCCAAAATTTTTAGAAGCCGTACCAAGATGCTACTCAAGCCCACGGATATTTATTGTTCGATTTAAAACAGAATACACCGGATGTGCTACGTTATAGAACAAACATATTCGGGCCTCAAGGTATCTGCCAGGTATATATAGCGAAAAAAGGGTTTAAGTCTCACAGTCATAAAGATTACATCATATATGATGGCTGACGTTTTAATGAGAACACTGATATCCTACGTGCATTAGCCAGATTAAGTAAAAGTCAACGTGACGCTTTATTGAAATGTTTGGATAGTAAACAGGTAGAGTGTATTTGCAGTGTGCACATAACATTTTAAAGGTCGTGTACCTCTGTCAGCTGATCAGAAGCAGCGACTCTCTCAACATAAGCACACTTTAAGACGCTTGGCACAGAGGCGAATCTATAAAAAGAAGAAACAGTTTCTTGTACAGAAAGGTGGTGCATTTCTACCACTTCTGTTAGGACCATTACTCGTTGGAATTCTGGGTAATCTGTTTCAATAACCATGGACCACACACTGAAGAAGATGATTATTCTACCGATGGACTTTATACAGCGCTTACAGGCACCAGACGTTACACAAAACAACATTTTAACGCAGCTGGGTAACGATATGGATAAAGTTTTAAAAACTAAAATGACCGACCATGACAAATGGCAGCAGTACAACCAAGTTCTTCAAAGGTATCTACACTTTTCCAATCAGTTACGTCAGCCACCAGTATAACAATTAGCGGTGACGCTGATGCTGATATATTAGAGATTACCGCAACGCAAAGGTCTGACAGACGACGAGATAGTATCAACGCTTCCGCCTTCATATAAAGAAAAGGCGCAATTTGTTACTATACTGAATACGAACAGCGATGTTTTTGGGATAAAAGGGGCACTGTCACAATAAAAGGCGAGATCATACCACATTCCAACATTATCGATCTGGTTCACGAGACGTTAAGAAAACGAAAAACCACAAACCCGAGCGGTTGGCGTCAGTTTGCGACGTACATTAAAGAGATAAATATACCACGAGCGTTTATCGGAGATACGCAAAGGTATGATGTTTCTGTATCACCCAGCGTTGAACGGACCCTCACAACTATAGGTGAGAATTACGATGCTGATAGTGAAACGCGGAAACACCGAGAAGAATCTCTCAAAGAAGAAGAGGACTTTCACTAGATTGGGATTCGTGGCATTCATAACATGGATGCTGTATACTATGATCCCTCCCACCCAGCAGGGTTCGCTGGTATAACACCTTTAACTAATGCTGTAAAGGGTAGTTATGGTGAAGTAAAAAACTGGTTGCAGACACAGGAAGCTTATAGTTTCCACGAAATAAATATATTGTGAGTAACCTTTACGAATTGTGGCAGGCGGATCTTTGTGATATGCGACTTTAAGTAAACACAATAGGATACAACTACATACTAACGGTAATTGACGTATTTAGCAAGAGGGCATGGGCGAGAGCACTTAAAACGAAGACAGCCTCATCTGTAATTGAAGCATTCGCGGATATTCTTAAGGATTGCGACAATACTCCGGCAAATCTACAGACGGATAAAGGCAAAGAGTTTGTGGCGAGCAGTGTGCAAAACTTTTTCAAGAAACAAAATATCAATTTCTATGTAACAAATAACCCTGATGTAAAAGCATCTGTAGTTGAAAGATTTAATAAAACATTGAAAACAAAGATGTGGCGTTATTTCACTTACAAAAATTCCTACAGATATATTGATGTACTCGAAAGACTTGTGACTGCCTACAACAATAGCCCTCATTCAAGTATAAAGATGGCCCCCTCGGCTGTAAACGATAAAAACATTTTGGAAGTGTGGAATAACCTGTACGCGAAGGTTTAGGTCCAGTACGCCACCCTAAATATAAAGCCGGTGAGCATGTCAGAATCGCCAGAACTAAGTACAGCTTTGAGAAGGGATATGAAACGAATTGGAGCGAGGAAGTTTTACAATTAGCACGGTGATAAAAAGAAGACCACCAGTTTATAGAATAATCTATCTTAATAACGATCCTGTTGAGGGCACCTTTTACGAAGAAGAATTGCAAATTGTTACGATTGATAAAGATACTCTATTCAAAGTCGATAAGATTCTAGCTGAGAAGGGCGTGGGCGAAATAAACAATACCTGGTCAAGTGGCGTGGATACAGTGACAAATTTAATAACTGGGTGTTAGCTTCGCAGCTGAGAGATATATAAAAATGGAGTTTTATCTTACCTTATTGAGTAATAGCTCTATGACGTATTTTCCGGGTAATATGACGTCAAGTTTTATTACGCAACTGCCAAAACGAATAAGATTAACGGGCTCGTGGGTTGTAGGGATATCGGAAATTCAGTACCCATGTTCTTTTGCCGCTGTAAGTGCAACAGATAATTTAATTTATTATAGAACAGAGCCACCTGACGACGACAACATGTTAGGAACGATATTAAAAAAGGCCGCAGAATATTTTCAACTCGACAACGAGAAGATCATTTATATTGAAGATGGCTGGTACGTGATACGATTCGCTTCGGGAAATTACGCCAGCACAGAAGAAATTATCAGCGAGCTAAATAACCATGTACTAATAAGTAAATTGCTAACAATCGAATATCATAATCTAACTAAACGCGTCACTACGAGATTAAAAACTCGACTCTCGCTATTCGGATTCTCACAACGTCTAGCCTTACAATTGGGTTATCGATCGTATCAGAACATAGCCTATGGAACCAATACCCCTCACCCGCTAGTATATGGATAGGCACCAACTCAGATGTTTGTTTATTGCGACATCGTTGAACCGCAAATTGTGGGTGATGTTTTATCTCCGCTTATGCGTATAATAAATATTACTTCAGAAAACTATGCTTATGGGGTCATAAAGATGTGGTTTTCTCACCTGCACACTACATACCGGTAATGACGCGGGAATTTGAAAACATCGAGATTAATATAAAACAGATACAGGTGCTGCAATGCCATTTGAGTTTGGAACGTCGTGCCTGAAGCTACACTTTAAGAAAGTACAATAATGGTTTGCCCTTACCAGCAATATTACATGAATCAGGCCGGTAACGGTATCGGCTCTATTTACAGAGTGTGCCCTATCAACGCGGTCATGGGAATAGGAGCTGGTTAGGCGGTATATTTAGAAGTATAATACCGTTATTTAAGTCTGGCGCAAAGGCTATTGGTAAAGAAGCTCTTAGAACGGGTGCTAATATTCTTAGTGACGTCATAGAGGATCGACCTATTAAGGATTCGTTTCAAGAAAGATTTCACGAGGCAGGTAGAAACCTTAAGCGTAAAGCCGACGAGAAAATCGATAAAATGATGGATGGTTTGGGTTATAAAAGAGTACGTCTGACTGATAATAATCAGTCTCAACTGAGAGTTGTTGCTAAGAAGAAGCCTGCTTACGACGATATATTTTCAAGATAATGGCTTTTCTACATGCCCAATCGTGTGAATGCGTCAAGTCCGAATTGGATTTGTTCGCTTTACCAGCGACGCAGACAAGTATCGAGGGTGAATGGATATTTTACAAACCTTTATCAGCTCTGGTGATGACGCCCCAATAGAATTTGTAGTCCCCGGAAATGGAAACGATTATATAGATTTAAGTCAGACTATGCTGTACATTACAGCTAAAGTTCTAAACATGATGATACAGCACTTACAGACGCTGATGTTGTAGCACCGGTAAACAATTGGATGCATTCGCTTTTCTCACAGGTGGAGGTTTACTTAAATCAGAAGATGGTGTCACAACCAAACAACACCTACGCCTACCGTTCATATATCGAAACGCTGCTAAATTATGGAAAGGAGGCCAAAAGTTCACATCTAGGATGTACCTTATGGCACAATGATACAGCTGGACAGATGAATACGCTGGGAAACGCAATAACGGTTTCTCGAAACGTCAAGCACTTGCGGCTACCGGTAAACAGATAGAGATGATTGGTCACGTGCACTCGGATTTGTTTAATCAAGAAGTTTCTCATAAGTGGTGTTGAGTTAAAGACTAAATTTAGCCTAATGGCGGCACACGCTTCAAATTACAAGACGCGAATTATAGACGCTAGTTTACTGGTGAGACGTATGCGAATCAATCCAACTATTCTAATTGCGCACGCTAAAGCTTTAGAAACAACAGCCGCAAAATATCCTGTTACAAGGACCGACGTAAAACAGATAGTTTTCTGATGAGCTGGAAGGTTTAGCTTTCATTTTGTTGTGCTGTAGTTTGAGGTTCAGGAGATTTTGGGCTTTCCACATTCTTTCGTCTCTTGAAAACCTTCCCCAAATTACGACCCATTATAACTACTACTAATACTAAAACTATAACATGATATACCATATTTGAACTGTGAATATTGCATAAACTTTCACAAACTTTACGAAATTCACGCCAAAGATTCTATGCCAATCATTATTATTGGATAATGGATAATTATGAATATAACATAACCTATGAAACATGTGAAACATAAATATAGGCATGGTTGATAGTATTGTTACCAACATAACCAGTACCGGTACCAAAAATAACTGTAAAGCTTTGAAATATCAAAATTTTGTTCTGGCGAACGCAGAATCAGACCTGCATAGTAAACCTTATAATTTTTTTTCTCAAAGAAATAATTGTTGGATTGTTGTGAATTATATATCAAAATGTTCAGAAAATATCGAACTATTGAATGGCGCGAAAATCAAAAAACACTAAAAAATTTGATTTTTCACTTTCCGTGTGCCCTTAAATAAGAATAAATTTAATTTCAATTTTTTTTGGATAACTATGCAACCTCTTTTTTATACGTTCATAACGAAAACAATAATCTACGTCAGAATGACGTTTAAAACTTCATAGACATAAATATATGTTAACGTAAAAAAATTCCAAAGCCGCCCGTTTCTATAAAAATATCGATAATACAGCTTCAGCATTTTCAATCATATTTATTTAATTTTTACATTTATTTCGCTTTACATTAAAAAGGTTTATAAAGAATATTTATGTAAAATTAAATTTTCTTTAAAACATACGTCTACACTTTTGCTTATAAAATTAATCGTTATTCAGATAATAAAAAAATTTTAACTAACACTTAAATCTGCCTTACACATTTTTTTGCCGCTAAATTACGCATCATATCAAAAAATTGCATAGAACATAATTAATCCATATGTTTAAGGTCTACAACTAGGTATTTTTATGTCTTTGAAATATGCAGTTTTTTTATAAATATTTGATAAAAACCAAAAACTGCCCCTAATAAACCCCCCTCTCCGCCACTGGATTTTTCCAAAACTAATCAACTCTAAGCCAAATGAAAACAAGCTCAAATACAAAACTTTAAGTACGTAGGTATTTTCGTTCTGGAGTTATTGTGGATAATAACATACATCCATACATACACAGACATCCAGCCATGATGGCCGATTTTGGCGAAACTTGGTCAACAGTTATGAAATGAGCTAATAAGTCGATTTAGCGATAGTGAAAAAAAAGTCGATTGCATAACCTTCTATACCTACATATGTATATGTAGGTAACTAAAACAAACATGGGACATACATACCTACTTCAATTGGTGATTGGTTCATTTGTGTCTCATAGTGTCTCATGTCAGATTGCAGGTTGGCTTTCAGATTCAAAATCCCATAACCCCGAAACGCCAGTACAAAATAGTGCAAGTTGTACTTGGACGATTCTATTAAATTCAATTCAAATCAACACTCACAAAAATACGTGCTACTACAAAGAAATATATAGGTATTGACATATGAAAGATACATAACAAAGTTCTCAAAACGATAACGTATTTGTGTAGCATTTGTTATACTTTATGTGTTAAGACGAAACAAGCATACAAATACGGAAAAGATGACAGCGATGACAGCGAACAATACAGAAAGTAACAAAAGCCTGTTCTTATACACTATAGACGAATAATTTTAGCGTATATCTTAGCAATTAATTACACCACGCTTTATCTATTGTATTTGACGTTTAAGGAAAAATATGTAGAAAAAGAAACGAAAGTGTTTTCTAACAGTAATCACCAAGAAATCAATACAGTAAATATAAGCACAATTTGTCTTAAGGAATTTCAAGAAGCAAGACTTGCATGAATATATAAATTCAATAAAATTGTAATTAAGAAATGTAATTTAGTTTTCTACGCTTCATCTGTCAAAGACATTATTCATCGACTTTTTCTAATCGTTCAATAAACTACTACATGAAACATTAAAAACGTGGATGACGTCATAACATTGATAGTTAAAATTAAAATAAAATGCCAATGTTGCTTAATCGTTTGATATCCCAGACGGTTTCGTAAAATTTTCTTAATTGACAATTTATCGAATATACCCCTCAGCGCACAAATACGCTGTATGAAGTGAATAAATACAAATTATAAAACGAAACCTGTTGTACTTGAAAATTACACGAGTCGCTTCTCATCTTATTCAAAGTTAACACAGTTTAAAGCCAGAGGCACTTATTGGTTAATTGTATTGTACAATTCGAAATATATTTAATTAATAAAAAAATATTTAACGGCTTATACGAAAATGTAGACTTTCACCATTTGAATTCATAATTACAAATGCTTATCTTTTTTGTTTCAAAACGTGTATTTTAACGTAAATTATAAAAAATTTATACATTTCGATAGCAAGTATGGATTCGTCGGTAGTAATGACTGATTCAAAAAATTTAATTCAAGTTTCAAAACAACTTTTTGATACTTAATTTTTTTAAATCTGTCATTACAAAGACGACATCTAAATTGTTATCTAATGTATGTAAAACCGAAAAAAAAAAGAATAGTATTAGTATTTAACCGTATAATGCAAACTTTCACAATTCATAGATCAAGCTGTGAATGAAGTAAATGTATTTAAAAGCCAACTATATGTATAATAAATATTATTAAACTGAAAGGATGGAAGCTAACAGTAAAGAATGCCACAATTAAAAATCTGGTTTGGAACAACATACAGACTTGCCACTTCCAAGTGGAAATTAAAAAATTAAACCTCACATTTTTTTAGGATAATTATAGACTGGCAGATAATGACACTATTTTATAAATCACAGACCTATTTCTGCCGTTTGGAAGGTAATATTCTGAGTGTGAAAGACGCCCATTTTACAATTTGAAATCGTTGATAAATTACGAAATTTTAACCAATTGATACATTTTTGCTGTGTATTTTTGTAGGATATTTGAAGCAAAAAGTCCATCGTAAGTCAAACCACCTAAAAATTCCACACAATACGCGTGTGAAACTGCAAAATAAAACGAGATGTTGTAATAATTGACAACTGACTAGTAGACTTTGGAAAAATTTTAAATAATTTTTAAAAACTTGTCGCGCATGCCCAAATCATCTGGTCATAATTTATCTGATATCTACTTGTATAAGATAATTGAATAATTTTTTGGGAAAAATTTGTCAACTATTTAAAGATCTCGTTTTTTTTGCAATCTCATACATGCATTTTTACACGAATTGGAATTTTCTGCCATGTGCTTACGATGGATTGTTTGCTAACCTTATAAAAATACATGGCAGAAATATGCCCATGGTTTAAAATCTCATATTGTATTAACGGCTTTAAATTGTAAAATAGGCAAGTCGTACACGAAGGCAAGGCGTAAATACTATTTTTATTTCACATCCAAAATATTACTTTTAAAAGCGCCAAAATACGTCTACGGTTTATAACAGTATATTATGAATTATGGCAGGAGCTTCCATTATTGCTTGAACAGAGCGAAAGCAATAATGGAAACGACTACCATAATCCCACATTATAAACGGATTATATCTGCTATTTTGTCGTGGAACTAGCCACTTTGAGACACAATTTAAATGAAATAATAATTTCAGATCGTCACAAAAAAAAAATTTCACAGGAGTTCATGAACGGTCTTATTATAGTTGCCATAGTTTTGCATTATAAGTGTCATTTATTTTTTGTAAATAAGACGTGGATGAAGAAATCCTTAAAAAAGCAGAAGAAGCTTAGATGAGTCTTAAAGTCCGAAATCATTTATAAGTAAGAGTTCGGCAGATTTATCGAGTGGATGCGCAAGAATAATACGGAAACTGTTACAGAGAATGTTTTGCTTGCGCATTTCCTTGATCAGGTGAGTTCATTACATCATTTATTAAAGGTAATTAACCTTTGTATTTATTTGATTAGTCGAAAAACTAAAAAAACCTCTTCATTATGGTGCATGTACTCCAAATTAAAATGTATGTTACGTCTCAAAAAGGATGTGGACATCAGCAAGTTTTCAAAACTTTCGGCATTCTTGAAAATCTGTTCTGTTGGATACATACCAGAGAAGTGATTAGTGTTTTCAAAAGAGCATTTAATTTTTTTTTTATAAAGGTAAATTTTTACATTTAAGATTATTCTTAATAAATATAATTCCATTTTAGGTAGTTCCAATATTTGGTGTGTTTGGCGGTTGCAAACGCATATAATTGTACCATCTGTGTGTTGGGGATATTACAGAAGAAGGTTCTATCTTTATGGTTTATATTAGACATACCAAAACACATAGACCTAGGGTTTTTACCATATTAAACAGTAGAGTAGTTGACATTAGAACTTTAAAACGGCATGGGGGTTGGAAAAACGATGCTGTTGCTGAAGGGTCCGTGGCAGACTCCATCGAAAACAAGAAGAAAATTGCCAAAACCTTAGGATCTAGTAGCGTACAACAAATGAGTAACCGAGAAATATCTATATCAACATCTTCAAGCAGTTCAAGCGAATTCCTTCTTGAAACACCTGGCGAAATTTCAATTACCGGAAATTCCAACTGCACGATTAACATTAACATCAGTAAACAATAATTTCTTTAATATTACATTAATTACAGATCATATTCTAACTGTAGTATGAATATAAATAAATAATTTGTTCAATTTCTTTGTTCGTATTTCGTCGTCAAGACGACCTGATTTTCACATTAATAACTCAGGCATCCTAATGCTAGTGGACGACCAAATATTGTCTTAATCTTCCAGTGTATTATACAACATCTTTCGTAATGAGTTCATAATAAAAATAGCCAACATTGGAAAAATAATAATTTATGTCAGATTGACGTTTAATCCTTCGCGACACAGTGCTTAATAGAGATGCTATCTTAAAAAGAAATTCCAAAGCCGCCTCTATAAAAATATAAATAAAACGGTTTAAGCATTTTAAATCCTATTAAGGCTTATTTAACTTTGTATTAAGAAAACCTAAAAAACTGCAAGTAATAAATCACCATCTCCGCCGCTGAATTCTTTCAAATTTAGCTCCAGAAAAATGAAAACAATCCAGTCACAGCTAAAACCTAGCAATGTCAATTAAAGAACTAGAAAATGATAACAAATCTAACAAATAATAATTTTCTATACTATACTAATTTGCATATCCATAAATAAAAAAAATTTCAGCAAACCTTGCTGCCTCTTTTGTAAATGTATTTATCTTGGCACGATAATGACGTAAGGGTAGAAGGGGTCGAGCACGGGCTAAAATTGAGTTGGGGAAACAATGCCCACTTTCAATACGTAACCACGCCCACGTTCAGCACGTGGCCACGCCTCTTTTGTCGGCTTCTTTTCCGACGCCATTATCAACCCCTTGATAGCGCGTTTCTGGTCCTTATCCCATAATCAGGGCCCCTTATCAGTATCAAGAGCCTTTTTGGCACTCCAGCCCCTCGAAATTTGGCAAATTCCCGCGCATATAGTGGTTCAGATTGGAGGGCCTGAGGGTAGGCAACGCTTCTGGTTTCTGATTATTCCATAGACTCCGCCCAGATACGCCCTGGTTTCTGATTGGTGGCGGCCATTTTGTGGGCTTGGGTTGTCGGCCATGACGGGAAATTTGAAATAGTATTCTAATAAGGGGCCCTTATACTATCTCATAAGACAGATATAGGACGCTTGAACTTGTTATCGTGTCTTCGCCCCTTGGCGGGAAAATTTAAAATAGTATCGGGCCTTTTTATTAATTATGAGTCATAATTAAAAGTAATGGATCAAATCACTCAATCAGTTACGTTCAGCATCCTCCAGATCGAACTCAATCAATTCAGTCAGATCAGTTTCAATCAAATCAATTCTCAATCAAATCAATCTCAATCAAATCAATCTCAATCAAATCAATCTCAATCAAACCAATCTATACAATTAATCAGATCAATCTCAAGTACAACGAAACAAATTTTATTTATTAAACCAATCTCATCATCATCATCATAACATAGTAATTATAATGATAAAGCCGTTTTTTCTAAATAAAAATTAACTTGGTTGTTTTGCCTATTGGTCCTAAAGAACGCATTGAAACATCTTTATTCCTCAACCGCTCGTTAAATTGTTTTGTACGATGATCCCCAGACTTGAAAAACTTATGGAAACGCTCGGGTAGTACACATTTAAACTTCTGCAGTTCCATAATCACACTCTCACCGTACTTTCACAGGTTGAAAAGATGCATTTAGAGTAGATAAATCCATATCTGTAATTATAACGTAACATTAGAAATCTGTGCAGGTAATTAAATAAAGTAAATAAAATAAGGGATGGGGATTAAAACCAAAACTAACCACTTACCAACGTTGTATTGAAAAAATCAATGACAGGTTGATACGACTAACTGTTGGTTTCCTTATACTTATGTATATCAGGGCACATTCCTTTTTCTCTGATTTGCTAATATATAACGGTTTTACCCAATCATTAACATGCAGTAATTATTTTCTGGATTTCCCCCGGTTATGTAACCGCAATAACAAACTTGCACTATTCAAATACCTCTGGGAAAAACCCACTAATTACCTAATTACGCGAAAGGCAAACAAGTTGACCTTCATTTCCAATTTTGGTGTTTACGTTCTAGAAAACGAAATTACGGTTTTGTTATTAAATAAAGATAAAGTTAAATTTATCCGGTGATCAGGTTATTACAGATTTTGGTGTTTAAGCGAAGATGGTGACTTAGTGACCGTTAGTACCGTTTAGAGATTCAAGATGGAGGGTCAGTTTAAGCATACCTTTTCAGCAATATTTGTGGGGCCATCGGGTTGTGGGAAATCGTATTTTAAAGTGGATTTTAAAAAATATCGAATCTGTCTGCGATACAACTTTTGAAAAAATGATTTGATTCTACAGTGTTTGGCTGCCGTTATTCAAAGATCTCTTAGAAGGGTTTACCTGATATGGAGCAGTTTGACGCTGAAAAACCAGTCTTAATAATGATTGACGATCTAATGCGCGAAACTTAAGGGTGGCTATTTTTACAAAGGTCTGTCATCGTAGAAACCTATGAGTATTTTTGTTAACGCTAAACATATTTCACCAAAACGTGGACAGAGATATTTCGATTAACGCTCATTATATAATTTTGTTTAAGAATCCGCGTGACCGAGCCCAGATACAACATTTAGCAAGGCAGGTTTCACCTGTCAACCCGAAATTTTTAGAGGCTGTGTACCAGCATGCCACTAAATCCACTCGGGTATTTATTGTTAGATTCAAAGCACAATACACCAGGCGTGCTACGATATAGAGCAAATATATTCGGGCCGCAAGGCATTTGGCAAGTATCTATAGCAAAAGAAGGATTTAAGCCTCACAGTCACAAAGATTACATCATATATGCTGGCTAACGTTTTAATGAGAAACATCAATATCCTTCACGCTTTAGCCAGATTAAGTAAAAGGCAACGTGACGTTTTATTGAAATGTTTGGATAGTAAGTTGCACTCTGTCAAGTGATCAGAAGCACCGACTCTCTCAACATAAGCACACTTTAAGAAGCTTGGCACAGAGAGGCGAATCTATAAAAGGGAACAGGAACAGTTCCTTGTACAGAAGGGAGGTGCATTTCTACCACTCTTGTCAGGACCATTACTTGGCGGTATTGTGGGTAATTTGTTTCAATAACTATGGACCATAACCTCAAGAAGATGATTATTCTACCGTTGGATTTTATGCAACGCTTGCATGCGCCAGATGTTACACAAAACACGCAGCTGGGGAACGACGTGGATAAAGTTTTAAAAGCCGAAATGACCGACCGTGACAAATGGCAACAGTACAACCAAGTTCTTTAACGGTTTCCAATCAGTTACCTCAATCTGCTAGCATAACCATCAGCGGTGATGATGATATTGGCGGTTAACCGAGACGCAAAGGCCAGACAGACGACGAAATAATATCAACGCTTCCGCATACATACCAGAAAGGTGAGGATTTCTTGCGTATGTATTTTGGGATAGAAGGGGTACTGTCACAATAAAAGGTGCAATTATCCCGCATTCCAACATTATCGATCTGGTTCACGATACGTTAAAGCATCGAAAAATACAAATGTGTACGTCCGGCAACGATTTGCGGCGCACATTAAAGAAATAAAAATACCACAAGAGCTTATCGGAATTATTCGAAGGCGTGATGCTGCTGCATCTCCTAACGGTGAATAGACCCTTACGACTATAGTGAGAATTACGATGCCAATAGTGAATCGCGGAAAACACCAAGAAGATCCTTTCGAAGAAGAACACTTTCACTAGACTGGGATACGTGGTGAACATAACATTCATGCTCGCATCCGGCAGGGTTTTTGAGTATAACACCTTTAGCTAACGCTGTAAAAGGTAAATATGGTGAAGTGAAAAATTGGCTACAGGCAGAGGAAGCTTATACGGTGCATAAACCAGTCAGAAAAAAGTTTCCGCGCGATATATATATATATATATATATATATATATATATATATATATAATATATATATATTGTCAAAAAGTAACGCTAGATATGATTAAAGCTGCTTATACCAGATCCCTTACAGAAATATTTGAGAAATGCATCATTGTTGGAGGGTTACAATTCGAATATTTAAAGTAATGTATTCGATTTATTCTTAAGTTACTATTGTTAGAAATCATAATAAATTCGTATGTTAAAGTTTAGTTTATTCCTTATTTAAATCTCTAACCGTTTAACAAAATAAGACCTTTATAGTGAATTACAGGCAGCTTAATTTCAAAATAAACAGGCTATTCCATTTAACAATTAGAAAGTAATAATAGGTGACTATAAGAAAATATGAGTGAGAAAAATAAGAGAGAAAATAATAGTGTATATCAATCTCGATTTATGAAATTGCGCGGATCGGTAACTTTAATGCCTGGTAACTCAATCGTCCACTTTAAAAATCTAAAAATATACAGGGTGTGTCATTTAATCTTTGAAAGTTGATACCACGTAACTAAAAATGACGTCATCAACTCAAACGTGTTGCCCTCGTGATTTACAGCCTTCTTGGTTTTTATGAATCCTCCGAGTTTCAATTATTTATCTCTTACAGTTTCGGAGATATAGACTGTAATTTCGGGAACCACTCTGTATATATTGTGAGCAAGTTGTGGTAAGCGGATCTTTAGATATGCGCACTTTAAGTAAACACAATAGTCGCTACAATTACATACCACGGGTTATTGATGTGTTTAGCAAGAGGGCATGGGCGAGAGCTCTTAGAACGAAGACAGTCGCATCGTAATTGAAGTATTCACCGATATTTTTAAGGAGTGCGAAAATACAAAGGAAAATTACACAGACGAATAAAGGTAAAGAGTTTGTGGCTGACAGTGTGCAAAACTCTTTCAAGAAACAAAATATCAGTTTCTATGTAACAAATAACCCGATGTGAAACCATCTGTAGTCGAAAGATTTAAGAAAACATTGAAAAGAAAGAGATGGCGTTATATCCCCTACAAAAATTCCTACAGGTATATTGATATACTCCAAAAACTTATAACTGCTTACAACAATAGCCCTAATTCAAGTATAAAGCTGGCCCCTGCGGCTGTAAACGATGAAAACATTTTGGAAGTGTGGAATAACCTGTACGCGAAAGGCTTAGGTACAGCACGTCACCCTAAATATAAAGTCGGTGAGCATGTCAGAATCATCAGAACAAAGTACAGCTTTGAGAAGGATTATAAAAGAATTGTAGTGAGGAAGTTTTTATAATTAGTGAAATAATAAAAAGAAGACTACCAGTTTACCGAATAATGGACCTTAATAACGATCCTATTCAAAGTCGATAAAATTTTGGAATTTTGGCCGACATAAACAATACTTTGTCAAGTGGCGTGGATATAGGGACAAATTTAATAGTTGGATGTTAGCTTCGCAGGTGAGAGATATATAAAAATAGAGTTTTATCTTACCTTATTGAGCAATAGTTTTATGACGTATTTTCCTGGTAATATGACGTCAAGTTTTATTGCGCAACTGCCAAAACGAATAAGATTAACGGGTTCATGGGTTGTAGGCATATCGGAAATTCAGTACCCTTGTTCTTTTGTCGCTGTAAGTGTGACAGACAATTTAATTTATTATAGAACTGAGCTACCTGCAGGAGAATCTGACGTACTAGAAGCGATATTAAAAAAGGCTGCATCACATTTTCAACACGACATCGACAGTGAGAAAATCAGTTATGTTGAGGACGGTTGGTATGTGTTACATTTCGCTTCGGGGAATTATGTCAACATAAAAGAAATCACCCTCGAACTAAATAATTAAGCGCGTCACTACGAAATTAAAAACCCCGCCCTCACTATTCGGATTCACACAGTGTTTAGCCTTACAGTTGGGATATAGTCCGTATCAAAACATAGCTATGGAACCAGTACCTCCGCACTCGCTAGTATATGGATAGGTTTGCCAACGCAGATGTTTGTTTATTGTAACGTCGTTGAACCCCAAATTGTGGGGTGTCATAAAGATGTGGTTTTTTCGCCCACACACTACATGTCAGTGATGACAAGGGAATTTGAGAACATCGAGATTAATATAAAAATAGATACGGGTGCAGCAATACCATTCGAGTTTAGAACGTCGTGTCTGAAGCTACACTTTAAAAAAGTACAATAATGGTTTGTCCTTATCAATAATATTATATGAATCAGCGTGCACCATATCAGCGTGGACATAGTATAAAAAGCTAGTTAGACGGCATATTTAGAAGTACAATACCGTGATTTAAGTCTGGTGCAAAGACTATTAGTGAAGAAGCTCTAAGGACAGGGACCAATATCCTTGGTGAGATGCTGCTTAACTGTGGGAAGAAGGACAACACATCTAGGTTGCACCTTATGGCACAATGATACAGCCGGACAGATGAATACGCTGGGGCACGCAAATATCAGTTTCTGGAAACGTTAAGCACTTATAGCGATCAGCAAACAGTTTAAGATGATTAGTCACGTGCACTCGGATTTGTTTAATCAAGAAAAGTTCCTCATAAGTAGCGTTCAGATAAAGGCTAAATTTTTACGATCAAGAAATACCTTTAGTCTAATGGCGGCACACGGTTCAAATTACAAGACGAAAATTATGGATGCTAGTTTACTGGAGGGACGTATGAGGGTCAATCAAACCATTCTAATTGCGAACGCTAAAGCTTTAGAAACAACTACAGCGAAATACCCTGTCACAAAACAGACGTAAAAGTGTTAACCATACAGCCATACAGCGAAAATCATTGGATAATGTTTTCCTGGGACAGTTACCTAAACGATGAATCGTAAGGTTTGTAGCAAATAAGGCCTTCAACGGTGATTACGTCTCAAACACGGTCAATTTTCATCCCAGCAATATTAACTACATGTCGTTACATATTGACGGCCAGCGTTTTCCTATCCTGCAGGGGCTGAACTGACAAAACGGTTCTTAATACTGCCGAAAGGGCCTTGATTACGGGGTAAAGAACATAACTACGTCATCAAGGGATTGAAAATGGCGCCGGAAAAGAAGGAGACAAAAAGGAGCGTGAACACGTGCTGAAAGTGGGCGTGGCTACGTGGTGAAAACGGGCGTCGGTTCCCCACTCAATTTTAGTCCATGCTGGACCTCTTGTACTCGTAAGTTAAGATTTATTACTTCGCCTCATTTTTGGGTAGATTAGTATCTTAAATAAAAATATTCGCAACAAGTATACCAAATGGTTTATTTATTCTTCTCATTATTGAGATCTCGAAAAATTTACAGTGGCCATATTGAGTACATGGAAACAATATTGGTATTTTTGACAGGGATACTACATATTAATAAAAAATGTATTTTCCTTTCAAAGCGGATTATTTGAAAGATGCAAGAAAATGTTAAAGAAAACAGTTTTCAATGCAAAATCAGTGGCGTAGAAATAATTTTTAGTTTCTTTACAGTTTGGGAATAAACGATAAAACTAAATTTTTTTTATTCAAATGAATAACAATGTTTTTTTCTATACTCCTTTATTTTCAAATTGATTGTAACTAAAATTCCTTTTCTGATAGAATTTTTCTTAATTTAGAAACTAATAATCTATAAACTCTTATGCCATTGAAACAATATCTGGTGTGGAACACCACACGACCTTCCAACCTACAAAATGGAAATTAAAAGAAATAAAATAATTTTAATAACATTTTTTTATTCTAATCGTGCTCTTTTATAAGTAGTTCATTACGAAAATAGGCAAAATTGTAAACCCAAAAACAATAGTCTATGTCAAACAGACGTTTAAAACTTCATGACAGACAGACGTTAATAAACATCTAATCGCTAACTTAAATTAAAAGAAATGAAATAATTTTAATTTCAATGTTTTTAGGATAACTATGCAACTTCTTTTTTATACGTTAATAACGAAAACAGGCAACATTGTAAAAACAAAAACAATAATCTATGTCAGAATGACGTTTAACACTTCATGTCAGATAGAGATTGATAGACATAAATTCATGTTAACGTAAAAAAAATTCCAAAGCCGTCCGCTTCTACAAAACATCGATAATACAACTTCAGCATTTTCAATCATATTTATTTAATTTTTACATTTATTTCGCTTTACATTGTTTTCTTTATAAAGAAAATTTATGTAAAATTAAATTTTCTTTAAAAAATACGTCTACATTTGTTCTTATAAAATTAATCGTTATTCAAATAACAAAAAATTTTGAACTAACACCGTAGGAATTTTTTTGCCGCTACACCTAGGGATTTTTATATCTTTGAAATATGCAGCTGTGTTAGAAATATTTGATAAAAACCAAAAACTGCCCCTAATAAACCACCCTCTCCGCCGCTGGATTTCTCCCAAAATCTAATCAGCTCTAAGCCAAATGAAAACAAACTTAAATACAAAATTTTACACGCACACGCACATGCACACGCGCACGCACACACACGCGCCCGCGCACACGTCAAACTTAATATGTTTCTGATCTTTCGTAATAAATCAACTATCTACTTTTAAAGAAAAAAAACGCTTTTCGATTTTTTGTTGATATCTAGAAAGGCATCGTAAGTCAAAATAAAATAATCCAATGATTACATTTAGCCCTACAGTAGGCATGTGTTTTCCTATTTCATCCATATTGTGACTCTAATCGTTTCCGGGATCCCAATAGTGAGCAGCATTATAAGCCACGCTAATCGATATTGCTATTAGCCCCGGCTACAACTTAAACATTTTGCCGTGCTCTCCTGATACAAAAGTGAAGGAAGTAAATAGTTTCTTGCTTTCTCAATTGGGATAATAATATTTTACTGTTTGCCATCATATCCAATGACAATGGCACATATTCTTTAGTTCTTATCACACTAGATCTCAAAATAAGTAATAGCCAAGGTAAGAAATTTTTTATGTGAGCCACTTACCCATGTTTTAATTGCAAGGTAATAATAATGGTACCTAATTCCACTGTTGTTCGGAAAACCGATAGAACCTTGTGGTGTTTTAAGTCAGCTCGATGGAGTGATTTACGGGATTTTTTTGCAACCTTTCCATGACGTGAATATTGTTTTACGTCGTCCTCTTCTTCGGACATCGCTCTTTCAGTATCTGAAGTCATCCTCATGGGAATGGAGTTATACATTCCCAAAAAACAGTACCGTATAGGTCATTCACGTTCCCAACCCTGGTTCAATAAGGCTTGTGCTGATGCAATATCTTTAAAAAATAAATGCTACATTAAATGGAAATCTAATAAATCGGTCGACAGTCATGTAGAATACGTTGGTGCTAGAAATATCTGCAAAAGTGTCATCACTAAAACTAAAAAGTTGTTCGAACAACGAAAATGCAATGAACTAGCTACATCTCCTTTAGGCAGTCGTAAATTTTGGTCTTTAGCTAAATCCATTAGTAAAAACTTTGGAACATATTCGTTCCCCCCCCTGACATCTATTGACGGATCGGTATTTGCTGATTCTGTAGACAAAGCCAACGTTTTTGTGGATTTGTTTGCATCAAACTCGTGTCTCAATGATACTGGAAAAGATGTGCCTCTAGTCAACTCTTCTTCATACGTTATGAAACCAATTCATTTTCGGTACAAGTTCTTGGAGTCGATCATCAGTAGGCTTGATCTCAATAAGGCGACTGGCCCAGACGGTATTCCAGCTATTGTCTTAAAGAAATGTTCCCCCGAACTAGTACCAGTTCTATCTAAGCTCTATACGATCTCTATGTTTTCTGGGGAATTCCCTTCATCATGGAAGTTAGCAAATGTTCAACCTATTCCCAAAAATGGTGATAAGACCGATCCCTCAAATTACAGACCAATTGCCATCACTTCCATTTTGTCTAAAATCATGGAAAAGGCCATCAATCAGCAACTGCTCACGTTCCTCGAAACTAACAATCTCCTTAGTGGCCACCAATATGGGTTTAGGCAAAGTCGTTCAACAGGCGATCTTCTTTCATATGTGACCCAAGTTTGGAACAATACAGTAGAGCAGTCCGGTGAAACAGTTGTAGTCGCTTTAGATATCTCAAAGGCATTTGACCAAGTTTGGCATAAGTGTTTACTTGCCAAACTCACCTCGTTGGGTTAAATGATACGCTCATCAACTGGGTTTCTAGTTTCCTTGATAAAGACGAATACGTGTCGTAGTTGATGGTTTTTTTCAAAAAAGTTAGCATTAACGGGCGTTCCACAGGGATCCGTTATAGCGCCTACACTTTTCTACTGTACATAAATGACCTTATTTCTTCAACAACTATTACTCTGTTGGGTATTGACTGAATCTTCAAATCTCATGGGTTGACCATCTTCTGTCAGCTACCAAAACAGCTGCGCGTAAAATAGGCTTTTGTCAGATCTAAGCAGTACTTTACCTCTCAAACTCTCCTGCTGTATAAGGCCCAAATTCGGCCTCATCTGAATTTTAATTCTCACCTTTGAGAGTTAGCTCAATACGCTCTCGTATCGTTGATCGTATTCAAAGAGACATTAGAGCTTATAAATGACCGTCCTTAACTAATCACATACAGTCCCTTTCAATAGAAGGATGGTTTCAGTTCTTTCTTTGTATTATCGTTATTACAACGGCTATTGTGCTTGAATTATATTCTTTGATACCATCTCGGCTACCTTTGAGAAACACTCGGTTCGCTCATTCACATCATCAGTATGCAGTACAAATCTCCACTTGTCGTACCAAACGAGCACAATCCACTATTTTCTACACGGCTTCTAAACTTGGAATGATCTCCCTAGTTCCTGTTTTCCTCTCACTTATGATATGAGAAAATTTAAGGTAGCTGTTCATAGGCATCTATTGGCAATTCATTATCTCTCTATACATCCTCCTAAGTGTTCCTGAGTGCTTTAGCACGATAGGCCTAATTTAGCCTGTTCAGGTCCACAATCATAAAAAAAAAAAAATTATTGTACATGTCTTATAGTAGCGCCGGGGAGAGGTGTCTCATGGCGGACTCAAGAATGGAGATATAATTATTAGTGTGAAATGCATCTGTTTCCCTTTATCTTAGTGCGAAGTTCCCACTTACGGAAAGACTGGTTATAAAATTACGTCTACCATATACAGGGTTATTACAAATGATGTTCCCGATTTCAATTATAAATATTACTGGATTAACCTGTTTTAAGACCATTTCAGTTGGTACCACTGGAAAGAAAAACTCATAAAGTTTTGTTTACATTGATTTAAGTACGTATCAGCTATTTGTTAAAATCAATTGTTGTCAATTGTGTAATGGCTAAATTTGAAGACAGGAAAGCATTTTATGTGTTGGATTATCACATCAACCAATCAGTTATTAGTGTGCAACGTTACTTTAGAACCAAATTTAATGAAGATCCTCCTAGCAGTCACAAGTGGTACTTGAATTTTAAGAGAAATTGGTGCATTTGTAAAAAGAAATCAGTCAGTAAGCAATGACGCTGTAGAGCAGGTAAGGAAAGTTTTACGCGTAGTCACAGAAATCTACTGTTAAATACAGCAAACAGCTTGGTATACCACAGCCAACAGTTTGGAAAATTTTACGTAAACGTATAAATTTCAAGCCTTACAAACTTCAGCTTGTTCAAGTATTAAAACCAAAGGACAAAGTTCTAAGACTTTCTTTTTGTGAGAACATGTAGGCATTGATAGAAAATTAAAACTGTGTAAAATCTTTAGTCTTTAGTGATGAAGCCACATCCCACTTGTGTGGTACCGTGAACAGACATAATGTCATAATATGGGGTTCGGAGAACACACACTACATCGAGCACTTACACTCGAAAGTTAATTTGTCTTGTACTATCATTTACAACAAAGTGTACGGACCTTTTTTCTTTGTTGGACAAACAATAAATGGAATAAATCTTGGACATGATGACGGAATGGCTTCTACCGAAATTAGAACAAAAATCCCTAATCTTCATTCTGACTTCAAAATCGGCTGCCTGGCAGATGAATCGGCCTTGCAGATCCAAGTGATGGTGCACTCTTGAACTGGCCTCCAAGATCTCCCCTGTGATTTTTTCTTGTGAGGATACATCAAACATAAAGTGTATACACCACCAGCAAGCATACCTGAGATTCAATAACGGATTACCAGAGCTATCGAAACAATCGACCTGAACACTCTTAAAAAAGTATGGCAAGAGCTTGATTACACGCTTAACATCTGTCGTATCACAAAGTGTTCCCATATGGAACATTTATAATTCTTGGCACCTGGGATGAAACTTTTTAAGTTTTTCTTAAAATGTAACCATTTTATTTTTTTGTATGATAAATAAAACTAGATTTATGTGCACTTGAAATCATGAACATCATTTGTAATAACCCTGTATTTTAAATGCAGGACTTAAAAACGTATGTCGATTATAGAGTCAAAGCGCATGACACTGTCAGATGTCTTCTTCGTATTTCGTTTCGTATAATCGCATCGTGTTTTGTAGTTATAATAATTTATCTTTCGTTTCGTAATTTATTAGTTTCCATTGCATTTGCAAACAACATTTTTTTTTTCAAAACTTTTATTATTAATATTCACTATTACGAGGTAAGTATAATGCAAAATGTATTTCCAATTGATTGAATGTATTTATTTATTTTGCACCAAGTAATGATGTCATTAAAACGTAAATCGTTGAAAAGCCAAACTCAAGTAATGTTAATGAATATACTACATTATTTCGAGATGGAACGCGATAACGGGGGGCCAAGTTTACCTTTAACTTCCATTACCCAGGTACGCTAATAATTTTCACTATTTAAATTTGACAACGCGGATTAAATTTGAAAATAACCTAGAAACATTGGCGATGTTTTGTTGGTATTCAAAATTACCAACTATATGAACCAATAACGACATACGTTTTTAAAATCTTAAACCATGCTTTACTAAAAGTTCAGCCATAAAGACACCTCTCGATGGCCCGAGCATACACACTTTTACTAATTTATAATTCGTTTTGAACTTTCTTGTAATTACATACTAGTTATGCAAAAATTCTTTACCAAATACCTACTATATAATTAAGCTATCATGAATAATAGTTAATAGGGCAGTATTTATATTTAATGATATGCGAATTATGAGGTAGTTTTTTTTCTCAAGTTGATTAAATGGGATTAAATGTTAGAAAGTTCGAATCGACAGACGTAGTGACAAAATTTAGCAATTAAGTAATTATCTCATTGGATAATAACCTAATATGAATTGCATCCTTATAATATTTTTTTAAGCGTATCTAGTGATTGACTAATGCATAACAAGACTCTAAGGGAATGGCTAAACAATTAAAAAAGTTAATCTTGCCAGTGTACCCTTACAAGATATATCAATCCCAGTTAAATGCATGCGCACGTAAAAAAAAGTCCTCCAATGAAAAATACATAATATGAACCATACATTCAATTGCGCTTTGTTAATATCTGTTCATTGTTGCTAAAGCGTTGCTCACTAAAGGTAGGTAATAGATAAAACAAATTTAGTAAAATTACTATTTTTAACTACATTTATTATAGCTATTAATCTTTGGTGTGTAACAGAAGTGGAAGAGAAACAGACACCTACACGAACAAAGATATAAACAAAAATTGAGCTAGTATTAAATATACAACTTAAAATATTTAATTAAACTTAAAGAATAAGACAGTGATGGATTTGTACCTGAAAAACTCATACGGACTGAATTTTACAAGTATACAACCATGAACTGCAATAATGATTATAAAAGCTGCATAAGTAAACGTAAACTACCTTCTGATGTGCATCTAGGGTAGTTACGACTCAAAATGTAAAGTAGGTACGTGCTAGAATATTAATGTAAATACAGGTACACTTTACTAATACTTCAGCTGTCGAACAGTAATAACCAGTAGTTGCAAATCTCGAAGGATTAATTTGATATTAATTAATATGGCCTTAATCTTATTATATACCTTTATGTTTGATATTAGATACAAAACGTAGACGTCTTCTAATTAAGTATAGCTTTATTTCATTAACAGCATAAACTTTGGTAGCACTATAAGGAAGTAGGTAGCGATTGTAATCGTATGATTTATATGCAAAGGTCAACAGATTAACTTTGGGTTTGGTATATGGACAATCTAGAAAATCTCTTTACAAATTGATACATTATATGTATAGTGTCATTAGCAACGTATATGATCACTTTTTTCCATTAAATTTTAAATTCATATATTTCAGTCGACATAAAGAAGTGGAGAGGAGAACAAAACGAACGTATGTATTACAATATTTAATTCTAGACATAACAAAACATTCTCTAAAGTGGTTTTATTAGATGGCGTATTTACATTTTTGCTTTAGTTTGAGAAATTGCTTGGAAACATTCATTCTTGAAGATATATCTCCAAATACCGAGCTTGATATTATAAGTTCTGGATTGTATGTATACAGGGTGTGCCAATAAATATTTTAATGATCACTATTTCAGAAAATAATGTAAATTTAAACTGTATACTGGCCTGTTTGAAGAATGCGAAAACAACAATACCTCTAAGCGTTTGTTTATTGTTTAAGTAGAGTCCAATTTGTATATCTTCTAGCAAATATGTTTAATGGTATTTCTCAAATACATGCTTTTGTGATCAAATTTAGTAAATTGTTGACATACATAATAAATAATGTTTGCCCTACAACACTATCTTGGGGTACTCCATATTTTATTATTTCTATGTTTTGTACTAATTTACAACGTTTGCAAACGTTTCTTGTTGACTTAATTATGTGCCTACTCCTTTAATTCGTACCGTTTCGGGTTTATTTAAAATAACTAGCATAAATAGTTAAATTAGGTTTACTTCTATCCACTTTATAAATGTTCCTAATTACATGAGCAATTCCATACTGCGTGATACAGTTATACAATATATCAAACTCCAAGTAACCTAAATCTAAAGTGACGGTGAGGTATTCCAAAGTGTAAAATCATGGTAGTAAACTAATGAGATGGAAACTGTACCTTAGTCATTTCGGAGATGTTTAACCCTGTTATTTCAAGATTCGTTCAGAAATAACTTTTTGGAAACAAAAATCCACATTTTGTCTCAAGTCTAAACGTGTTTGAAGCGCTGCTGACGTTTTAGAGTGACGCTCTATATTATATTAACTAAATTTTTTTTCGTACATACTGCTATTAAACATACATGTCTTTATTACCAAAGAACACAAGAAAAGGCTAAGACAAGTGACATTTAGCGCATCAGAGCATGCGCTGTACTAGACTACCGCAAACTAAACAAGAACAACACAGCATGGTATCTCTTTTTCCGGCTCGCATTCTCGAGCTAAGATCTGATTACCGTTGGACGGAACTGTGGCATGCCATACTGGATAAGTATTAAATGTATTTAATCCGGTTAAATGGTGTATTAAAAAAAATATATTGTCATTCACAAACTTAAATTAACACCCCTCAAATTTAAAAGTTGTACATTTAAATAAAGCAGGCAATTACAATTTCATTAAATGTTTTACCAGAAAAATTAAAAAATGTAAAACTTTTGTTTCAAGAATGTTAATTTAACTTTGTTGATGACAACATAATTTCTTTAACACACCATTTAATGAAAAATTTTATCCCCATTGCAAACGTCCTAAAATACTACATATATTTGTCAATAGGTGGTGCACACTTTAGTTATAGATCAACGGATTGTGTTGACTATTTCAAAAGTAATGCATGAAGTGCACATTTGAATTTTTTTTGTCTTTCAAGTATTTTGTATATTTTATGTAACTTCCTGGTTATAATAACAATACAATTTAGATAATAGAATACACTTATATCGTGAAGTATCCGCGCAGTGAAATGGAAGAGGGAAGGCTGAGAAGGTTTACTCCTCTACCTATAATTTCGAAGGAATAAGTTTATTTCGCTTTCCAAAACACCCAGAGTCATAATAAAAGTCAATTAATAAATGTATTATTGCAAATGATCGATTTCAGATTCGGAATGCGAGTATTTAAATAACGTGACCCATATGAAAATATGCCCAAATATCTATATAGTGTAATGCGCTTGATGAGATCCAACCCACACATAGGGCAAGGAAGTGTTCAAAAATCGTCCCTGAAAATTCTATAACTTTCCAGCAACGTTCTGAAATAATTTCGAGGGTAAGGTAAGAGTCCTACAAACACAACGATCTATTGATTGCGAATTACTTTCTGTATATATGCTATTTAGTGTAGTACATAAAGTACAAGTAAACGGTGGTACGTGATATAAATAAATTGCTGAACTTTCTTGTTGGTGAAAATTAAATAGTAGACGAGCATTATTTAATGAACAACTTTTAATTTGTATTTATCTCTATACAAGGTGGTAATTAGGTATGTGCACAAACTTCAATGAATTTATCTATGATTGATTTTAAGACAAAACCTTCATATAAGTATCGGTTCGCAACGGCTGTTTTCCGGATACAGAGTGTAAAAATTTGAAACAAAAAATTGATTTTGTCAGTTATTTCTTGAACAGTGTCAGCTACTTAATTAAAACTTTGCACAAACAAATAGATAGTTAGAGAGTCCTGAAAATAACTTTGAAACAATGATAAAGACATTTTTAAACTTTTCTGGAAAATTATGCATTTAATTAATAATAATAATAACAATGAATAAAAACTATAACCTTTCTTAAAATTTGCTTGAAGCTAAACAGTAACCTAGATTAAGTGCTGGAAATGGCCCCATTCGGCCGCAATACAACCGTCTATTCGTCTCATAATTGAATTACGGGTTTTCTCGAAAATATCTGCTGTATTTTTGATTATTACACATGAATTGGTTATTATATTTAGCGCCTCTTCTTCATTTTGATCAGAAGTTGTGTACATCAATGATTTTAAGTGTCCCTATAAAAAGTAACCAAAGGATTGATATCAGGTAATCGAGGAGGCCATGGCTGTGGACCTGTTTTCGCGATCCAACGGGTAATTTTCACCCAAAAATTGACGCGCAAGTAGAGTGAAGTGTGGTGGAGCACTGTCTTGCATGTGCCACATACGATATCGTGCCCTAAGTGAAACTTGCTCTAAAAGCTCAAGTAGAACGTACTCTAGAAACCTCTGGTATTGTTCTCCATCAAGTCTAGGTGGAAGAAAATGAGGACCAGTGAGGTGGTCCCCCACAATTCCAACCCAAGTATTGACAGAAAACTGTTCCTGGACATTATTTTATATTATGTCGTGTGGATTCCATACGTGATTATTATGGAAATTAATGATTGAATTGAAAAACAAGATCCGTTCGTAAATAACACCTGATTTAAAAAACCTGGATTTCTTACGACTTTGCTTTGTAACCAATAGCAAAAGGCGAGTCTCAGAGGTAAATCTCTTAGCGATAGAGATTGTACATGTAGCAAGTGATACGGATATAGCTGCTATCACTTAAAATTTGCCATGGGTAATGTTCCTATTTTCCGCGTACTGGTTTCTGTGTTTCTCTCAATTTCATTTAGGACAACTTCTTCGATCCGAACTGTTCTTATAGTTACGGGTCTTCCTATGGCGGCCGTAGACCTCTTAAAACTTCTTACGTTAAGCATGTTGAGGAAATCTTTCATGATAGATACGCCTTGCAGCTTGAGCATTACCATGAGCCGTCCCATAACAGAAGTGCATGTCCGCCATTTCACGAGTTATTTTGAACTACAAATAGTCACCAAAACTACGTTGTAAAAACTACAAATTAATGATTTACTGCGATTAATAAAATAGAAAGGACAAATAAAAAAAAATAGAAATAAATATTTATCAATAGTCTTTTGCAAAGAGTTTTAAACTTTTAACGAGTGTTATAGTTCGTTTTTCACACTTCTCTTAAGTTTATAACGCGTATGTGGTCTGTATATTTCCAGAAAAGTTTAAAAATGTCTTTATCACTGTTTAAATGTGCCTTTCAAAGTTATTTTCAGATCTTTATCATAATATTAAGTGAATGACATCTATGCCGATGGTTGAATAAAAAAAAAATTGAATATGTACAAAATGTACTCTCTGAATATCTATTTCTATTGGTGTGTGCAAAATTTTGATTAAGCAGCTGACAACATTCAAGAAATAAATAAAAAATGTATATTATTATATATATATATATATATATATATATATATATATATATATATATATACAGGTGTTACAAAAGGTTGGGCTGGCTATACGTTTTTGGATTTTATGGACAATTTTGAAAAAAATCAAGAATAACTTTTTCGATTTCGATTCTTTAGCCGTAACCGCCATTTTGTATTTTTCTAAATAAAATTATATCTGTGTTGTTTTTAAGATATTTTCATAAAATTGGTACACGGATGTATCTTACAAAGACACAACATAGGAAAAATATTCATTTACGTAATTTAATTTTTTCAAAATGGTGGCCATGTCAATTTTTTAACGTGGAATTACGAAAAAACCATAGCCCAAATGAAAATTTTAAAAGAGACTAAATAATTTCGAAATTAATTTATCTTTCTAGTGACACCTTGCTTGTTGAAATCGGTTAAGAAATAAGGAAGATTGTAGTTTTCACGTTGCGCGTTACTAGTTAATCGCGGTGCGCGAGTAATTCAAACAACAATTAGGCGGCAGGCTTTGTCCGCACAAGAAAGGACGTGGTCGCCAAATAAATAAATAAATACAACAATTCTCATAAAGCAAACCCAATAAATATTTTGGTCAACAAATTGCTCATATTAAGTGTTCAAAGTGACCACCGTTGCTAAAAACACATTGCCGCAGTCGACGTAACATGGATTCCCTAACTCGTTGTAACAGTCCTGGCGTATCCCTGATTCGTCTCATTCCATGCTCAATCCGCTGTCTCGGCTCTCCAACATTGGCAACCGGAGTTGCGTAGACCAGGGATTTTAAATGTCCCTAAAGATAAAAGTCAACACGGAACTGTCACTGGTAGTAATGCGTTTGTTTCGTTTACATTTAACAGCTGTTCGTTAATTATTATCAGATGTTTTCATTGTTGCGGCATTGTATTGAAAATGTAGCAGGTTAGATAACAGTATACCGGAATTTTAATAAAGTGACATTGAATGTGTTTATACTAAATGCCTTACTAACCTTACTTAGATAAATTTCAAATAAATCATAATAGCGACCTAGCTGAGTCCCCGATCGCAAACATTGTTGTGAAAGTTTTATAGTTGTTTTTAATTAGTAAAACATAAATTTAGCCTGAAAGGTAATTTTATTTTCCTTTGTAAATAAATTGATTGTTGCAGTGACAGTTGATTATTTAATGTTTTATTTTATTGCTTTTATTATTTTGTCCACTCTTTTGGAAAACTCTATGTGTTGAATTACCAGATTAATAGTAAGTACTGAATACATCGTCCTTATTTTTAACGCTGCAACACAAGTGCATAAAGTAAATTCAATTAATTACTTACCGTATTATACTACGCGTATATCAGTATATATATATATATCCATATATATATATATATATATATACTATATATACAGGGTTTTCACATAGGCGTCGTTAGAAGATATTAATGTGTTAGAAACAATTTAGAAATCTCGAATATTTTGGATTTAAGGGTAATAAAATGTTACAGATTACAAATCATAATCATTCTTGAAAATATTTTCAAAGGTACATGTTACTTCCGAATTATACCGAAGTCAGCACTAACATTACTATATATATATATATATGGATATACTATATATATATATATATATATATATATATAGGATTCTTCACAAAAGGCGTTCGTTAGGATAAGTCTTATAAGTGGTTAGCAATACATTTTAGAAATCTGAATTTTGGACTTAAGGGTTATCTTAAGATTCTCTTTCATTCTAAAATATTTTCAAGGTCATGTTATATTTAATGAACACCTGCTTGTCTTACTTTATTTTGACTGATTTGGAAAGTGCTTCTAGGAGTTCAGACTTTTAAGTTCATAAGAACTTACTTTTGAAAACTCATTGACAATGACCTTTTTGCATACATGGTGTTCAACTATTTGATGAACTATTAAACAATTTTCAAAGTTTAAAACTTTGTTAAATTCAAATGTGACACCCTGTATATTATTGGATGAATAGATGCAGCATTTAGTTATGCATCGTTTGGCTATAATATTACCTATACCTATTATCGACAATTTTCTTGTTAATTAATATTTTCTACTTTAATGTGATTTTTGACAGAAACTGAAATGTTTTCAAAAATAAAATGAACTTAATTCAAACTACACAAATTCTATTTTATTAAAACAAGAAGATAACAAAATTGAGAGCATAATAACAAATGAAAAACATAAAACAATTATTTGAACATAACTAGAAGAAAAGTGATAAAAAAGATAAAATGAATCATTACAAATGTTTCACATGACCGCCAA
This sequence comes from Vesta saturnalis, assembly GCA_036346205.1. Taxonomy (NCBI): domain Eukaryota; kingdom Metazoa; phylum Arthropoda; class Insecta; order Coleoptera; family Lampyridae; genus Vesta; species Vesta saturnalis. Next base: position 1,091,312 of record JARFJB010001844.1, on the reverse strand, counting down.
TTTGATTTAAGCATTTTATAACTCTATCATATACTCCTTGCGAAATAGATCGCCGAATTTCGTGTGGACACATACTATTGAATGCATTGTGAACACGATTTAGCAATTCCTCTCTAGTTTGAACTGGCCTAGAGTACACTAATTCTTTTATACGACCCCAGAGGTGAAAGTCCAGGGGCGTCAAATCAGTGATCTCGGTGGCCAGTTCAAGGTCCTGTGGGCCAATCCACCGATCTTCAAACATCAATGTCAACTGTTGGTGTACAGCTATAGTGGAATGTGCGGGAGCACCATCCAGCTGATACCAACTGTTTGCCTATCACATGCAGGTAGAGTATTTAGAAAATCCATAACAAATCCACGGAGAATTTCAAGATATCTCGCCCCATTCAAATTTTCATCGTACACTTGATATGCCACTCTATTATCCATAACTAAACAAAAAACGTTAAAACTAAATTGGAACTGGTGATTACGTTCTCTTGTTACATGAGGATTATCTTGTGCCCAGTAGTGATTATTTCGGCGATTGAAAATTCCTTCTCTACTGAATTTTGATTCATCGGTCCAAATAATGTTGTGAAGAAATCTCGGATATTCGGTCATTTGTACAAGAATAAATTCACAAAAGTTAACTCGTCGTGCCTGATCACCAAGATGTAATCCTTGCACAGTTATTACCGAAAAGGATGCATTTTATACTTCTTTAATATTCTGTGGATTGATGTTTGTGAAATATCCAAATCCAGTGCAGTGCTGTAATTGAAGTTCGTGGATAAGCGTGAAAATAAGCTAACACGTTCACCTCGTTAACTTCATTATCTATTACTGGCTTTAAATGCGTTCGAGTTGCCCTATACTTCCAGTTGCAATAAATCGAGCTTCAATTCTTGCAAATTTTCCAGTGTCATTAATGGTAGGTGTGGATACCGTTCGTTAAACAACCTGCATGTTCGCCTAACAATTCGTCCACATTCACCATGCGTGTAAAACAAATTTAATAAATCATTGTTAGAATATTCTTGAATACATTCCATTATAAACAGTACTTAAAAAAAATACTTAAAAATTACAAAATCACTTAAATTGTACTGATTTGACATTAAATCAACAACAATGTTTTATTGCGTGTCAAAATCAAGGCTCACTAGATTGCAGTTTTGGAATTTTATCGGCTTTTAAAAAATACGGAGTTATACGAGTTATAAAATGCTTAAATCAAATTGGCGGTCATGTGGAACGTTTGTAATGATTCATTTTATCTTTTTTATCACTTTTCTTCTAGTTATGTTCAAATAATTGTTTTATGTTTTTCATTTGTTATTATGCTCTCAATTTTGTTATCTTCTTGTTTTATTTCATTGTTTTAATAAAATAGAATTTGTGTAGTTTGAATTAAGTTCATTTTATTTTTGAAAAACATTTCAGTTTCTGTCAAAAATCACATTAAAGTAGAAAATATTAATTAACAAGAAAATTGTCGATAATAGGTATAGGTAATGTTATAGCCAAACGATGCATAACTAAATGCTGCATCTATTCATCCAATAATATACAGGGTGTCACATTTGAATTAACAAAGTTTTTCAACTTTGAAAATTGTTTAATAGTTCATCAAATTTTGATCACCATGTATATAAATGTCAATGAGTATTTCAAAAGTATAGTTCTTATGCTTCTGTCTACTCCAGAAGCACTTTCCATCAGTCAAAAATAAGTAAGACAAGCAGTGTTGAAAATAGGGTTACATCTTTCAAAATTTTGAAAAAATCAAGATATCTAAGAAACAGTTGAAAAAAGGTATAGGAAACCCTTATAAGACATCCTAAAATTTTGTCAAGAATCCAAAAATAAAATAATATACAGGGTGTTCCATTTAAAATAAGGAAGTTAGTGGCGACTTCCGGTATAACCGGAAGTAACATGACCTTGAAAATATTTTAGAATGAAAGAGAATCTTAAATAACCCTTAAGTCCAAAAATTCAGATTTCTAAATTGTTTCTAACCACATAAACTTCTAACGAAACGCCTACCGTGGAAAACCCTGTATATATATATATATATATATATATATATATATATATATATATATATTCGTAAACCATTCATTCGATTATGATGAAACTTTGTTGAGTTGTTGTTCGTACGCCTGTGAACGCTTCTGCGTTATCAACTTTTAGCTCAAAAAATCGAGAAGAGAATGATCGATATAGAAACAGCTAAACTAATTTTAATACAATTTGGTATATAGCGGCTTTTGGCTACAGAGTGTTGCGTTATCTATTTTCTTTATCGAAACAAAGTAGGAGCGTTATCGATATACTGAGAAAGGGGTGAACCATAGTGGTATATAAAAATAAAAGTTCAGAAAATGAGTGAAATAATAATACGTAACAAAATATTAAAAGTACAAAGAATACAGACAGGAATAGGCCCACTTTATTTAAAGTTACAACTAATTACAACTACAGTTTAGTAGACATTAATCATAATTTATTTGTTTTAACAAACGAGTAATAAATAAATTGTGTAATTAAACATTTTTAAACATAAAGAAAAAGATTACCTGTGGGATTGGAACCTACGACATGTACTTTACAATATCGATCTGCCAACAGAGTTATCGAGATATAAGCCCCAATTCATGCAAGCTTTGTCTTTAAGGATGTAGAATAGGTATAAATTCTATACATAGTGTGGATATTTGGGCTGAAACCTCAAATTATCTACGTTAAGCAACGTTTAGCAAAAACTGAGGTATGTCAAATTTTAAATTCAGTTCTGCTTTTTTTTGGATAATCATCTATGATACGTTACCAATTTTTCTATCATATTTAAATAACAGTTACATTCTAAAAAGGGTATGTATCACTATTATCCTAAAGTTGATAATTTTTGAGACACAGGTCGTTAAAAGATTCAGAAGGACGTTTAATTTAAATCAAAACAAAAGTATTTGAACGAAAAATATTTAAATAAGTTGTAAATTGACATCTTCACTTGTTGACAGTAAGACCTAGACGTCCCAAGTTTAATATAATATTAGAATTAAATCAGATTTAAAATAATTATGATTAAATTGTACATAGAGCAATAAGTAAAGTAGTGAACTGTCAACTTGGAATGCTATATTGATTATAGTCTGAAGCAACTTCTTTACACAATTAATTTATTTTCAGATTATAACTTAGATAGTATTGCAAAGTTGACACTTCAAACGTTTACTCACTGTTTGACATAAGTTTCAATAAAAATCTTAATTTAATTTAGTATTTTTTAAACCTAGTAGTATACAATATGGTACGAAATTAATGAAAAACAAAAATTGAAATATTAATTTTAAGATGTGATGGCATGACGCGAACATTTTCAGGTACTCAATATATTAAATAACAAATATCCACATACAGAGCCAGTTACGAATCGTTTTTGGTCGAAAAATAGTATCAGAAGATGTACAATTACATACACTAATCGATGCAAGACAATCCCATGTAAGTTCCGAACTTTAGCCTCCAGACATGACATCAGTCACAGGTCAGTTTTAACTTACATGAAAAACATAATGGCACCACTACAAAATCAATTTAGTTCAGGACTTAAACGAGGATGACCGTAGATTAAATTTTGAACACAACACAGATGGACCGGTGTAAAATCCGCTTTTGTTAAGAATATCATTTTTCGGATGAATGAAGCCACATTTTATTAAACGGCACTGTTAATAAACAAAATCCTACTGGTGCAAAATATTTAGACAATTAAGGCAGCAAACAGTACCAGAATTAATCGCGCTGTTTAAATGATAATCCGAACGTACCAAATGAAGCTTTATGGTACCAGCAAAACGCAGCTACATTATGATGCAAATTGTCGTTATTTAAACGAAATATTTCGAAATCAATGGATTGGGAGAATTTTATAATGGCTAAGTAACCAGATCTTACTCGACTGGATTTCTTTTTGCGATATATAAGTACAGGTCAGTCGACCCAATAATATTGAAGAATTGAAAGACAGAATTCGTGATGAAATTAGAGCTATTCTATCTGATACCCTTGAAGAAGTGTTGAGAATTCAAGCAAAAGTTGTCTTACTGTCAAGAAGTGGGAGGATTATTCCGAAACTGTTTAACCTATTTTGAAATTTTAACGCCTGTATCTCAAACCCTATCAGCTTTAGCGGAGAATAAAATGTTTCTCATGGATTGGCAAATAAAAATGCAGTTACCATACTGATAAACCAAACAAAGGTGGATGGATGTTTAAGTACGCGGGTTTAATCAACATCGAATCTTGTTTATGTATCCAACATCCTTCTAGAAGTTGGTTTCAAATCAATCTTGTATCGTATTTATGAATCTAACGTGCTTTTGACTGAAGCTAATTTCAGTCTGAAACCAATCGTCCTGTATGCCTTTTTAGCTTTCAGCCATTTCGTTTTTGTGTATCTTTCTAGCTTTCCGCCATCTTGTTGCCGCATTTCTTTCCGGTTCTCAGCCATTTTGTTTGCACTATGTTGTCACCGTATGCCTTCCAGCTTTCCACCATCTTGTTTGCACCATCTTGCTTTCGTGTGCTTTTGTAGCTTTCCGTCATCTTGTTTGCAACATCATTTTTCCGTGTGACTTTTAGGATTGTTTGCGTGTGCCTTTTTAGCTTAAGGTATTTGTAGCTCAAATCAACATCTTGAATCTTGTTTTTACATCTAGGACCCTTTTGGCAGACGATGCTTTCAACATCTTGAAATAAGGTTGCAGTTGATACCGGACATCGTAGTTTCGGGTTTTGAGCTGTCTGTTTCTGAATACGATAAACGGTTCAAAACAACTTCTTTAAATTGAAGTTTACCTCTGAATGGATCAGTCAGTTGTCTTTCTCTTTTGGATTAAAGAGAATTGAGGCCTCCTATAATATAATTAGAAGTTAGCAGACAGTTTGCAACACCTTCTTGTATTATGATTAGAAACTAGCACACACGAAACTCCCTCCCCTAGGGTCCTATTTGTAACACTAGCCCCATTTCTGTTAGCTTGGGCTCTTTGTTTTAAGACTAGGACTCCTTGTCCCATTCATGACAGGGTCCCTTTTCCAACGTCAGCGCCTTCTTTTCAACAGATAGAGTCATCTTATGGTATAATTAAAATACCATACGACATGCCAATTGAATTATAATTAGGAGTTACCATAGAGTTTCAAACATCTCGCAGTATAATTATAAGTTATGAATAGTATGGAACGCCGTCTTGTGGAAAAATCAGAACGTAAATGTAATTTCATTTTTGATAAATATCGGCTGACCGTTTTCGGTTCATTGTTTTCGAGGTTACACATGTTAAAAAAATCCCATGCAATAAAAAACTTGTGGATGAAATCGACAAAGCAAGTTTCCTTGAAGTGATTTATCACCGATTTTTTATTAGTTTCATGACAGCATGAGTTGTTTTATGGAGTTTTTGTAAATCAGTAACATATTAAGCTTCGTTTCTTCATTTATTGCAGGTCCCCAGTTCTTGGTACATCTCTAACATGGCCAAATTCTTGAAATTTTTTAAATTTTGCTAACAATCGATTAAGTTATCGGTAATCTTTCCGGATGAATATTGTTAAATAACTGGCATACCTGCTCTTGCGTTCTGTTTCTATCGCCATATCCCATCGTTACTAATAATTCAATTCGTTCTCTTTCCTTAATTTGACTTAGTAAACATCTTGACAATTCAATCAATTTACAGACTGTCATTATTACGATGGTATCCAAGATAATAAACGAAATTTCTAAGGAATACTATAAAAGAGACCTGTCATGAGAATATAAAATTGAAATTTTGTTTTATTTTTCAAATTAATTTCCTCAAAATTTCCATATGAAAACAAAATGTTATACCGTCATTTAGACAATCGCACTGGCTATTAAGATAACAAATAAAAATTGAGAGTTTTTAAAATACTTGGAATACTTTTATTCTTAAATGGATCGCCTTGTTATTTCTTATAGAACCAGTAAATGTGCAATTAAAAATAAAAGTTGACTTGTTTTCCTTAAAAGTAAATAGTCTAAATTTTTAGCCATTGTTCCAGACTTTGTAATCACACACTATATATTTTAGGATGGACATTATTTGATCTATAAAATACAATTTTAATTACTTTTCGGTTTCAAAATAAACAATAGAACCATTACAAACAATGGAAAAAAAAATAATGAAACCAAATATGTAATGTACTAAACATTCTTTTTTGCATAAATGGTATAAGTGGTGTTAATGCATACATATTCGTTAAACCGTAATACCAACATTAATACATTCATACTAAAACGATTTATAAACGGATTGTTGCATTGTAGCATTACAATACATAAAATTTATTTGAAATGCTTTTTTAATGTAAGTAACAAAAGTACGCCATTCAACAATAAAATAAAATAATCAAATTCATGGTTCAAAATGTTTGATAAAACTAATACGGCTTTAACAAAATTGTTGAAATAAATACCTACTAATCTGGCAATCAAGCTCAACAAAATTGGTTCAAATATAACCCTATACAATTCAATAACAGTATAAATGGATCTAAATTCGGAAAAGTGGCAATTGAATTGAAATCAGGCATAACAAATGACCATCAGCCGGGATTGGAGACCGATTTGAGATAGATGAAGCTGTCAGTGTCTGGATTCCCGGCTAGTCATGAATTTTAAATCAATAATATTGTGGCTCAGGTTGGCGCCTGAATTAACCCGTCATCCCTAAATGGGATGTTAAATTTTGTTTCCAGAAGCACTTTCCATCAGTCAAAAATAAGTAAGACAAGCAGTGTTGAAAATAGGGTTACATCTTTCAAAATTTTGAAAAATCAAGATATCTAAGAAACAGTTGAAAAAAGGTATAGGAAACCCTTATAACACATCCTAAAATTTTGTCAAGAATCCAAAAATAAAATAATATACAGGGTGTTCCATTTAAAATAAGGAAGTTAGTGGCGACTTCCGGTATAACCGGAAGTAACATGACCTTGAAAATATTTTAGAATGAAAGAGAATCTTAAATAACCCTTAAGTCCAAAAATTCAGATTTCTAAATTGTTTCTAACCACATAAACTTCTAACGAACGCCTACCGTGGAAAACCCTGTATATATATATTCGTAAACCATTCATTCGATTATGATGAAACTTTGTTGAGTTGTTGTTCGTACGCCTGTGAACGCTTCTGCGTTATCAACTTTTTAGCTCAAAAAAATCGAGAAGAGAATGATCGATATACCGAGAAACAGCTAAACTAATTTTAATACAATTTGGTATATAGCGGCTTTTGGCTATGGGGAGTGTTGCGTTATCTATTTTCTTTATCGAAACAAAGTAGGAGCGTTATCGATATACTGAGAAAGGGGTGAACCATAGTGGTATATAAAAATAAAAGTTCAGAAAATGAGTGAAATAATAATACGTAACAAAATATTAAAAGTACAAAGAATACAGACAGGAATAGGCCCACTTTATTTAAAGTTACAACTAATTACAACTACAGTTTAGTAGACATTAATCATAATTTATTTGTTTTTAACAAACGAGTAATAAATAAATTGTGTAATTAAACATTTTTTAAACATAAAGAAAAAGATTACCTGGGGTGGGATTGGAACCTACGACATGTACTTTACAATATCGATCTGCCAACAGAGTTATCGAGATATAAGCCCCAATTCATGCAAGCTTTGTCTTTAAGTATGTAGAATAGGTATAAATTCTATACATAGTGTGGATATTTGGGCTGGAAACCTCAAATTATCTACGTTAAGCAACGTTTAGGCAAAAAACTCCGAGGTATGTCAAATTTTAGATTCAGTTCTGCTTTTATTTTGGATAATCATCGCTATGATGACGTTATCCAATTTTTTCTATCATATTTAAATACACAGTTACATTCTAAAAACGGCAGTATGTATCACTATTATCCTAAAGTTGATAATTTTTGAGACACAGGTCGTTAAAAGATTCAGGAAAGGACGTTTATTTAAATAAGTTGCTTAAATTGAGATCTTCCCACTTGTTGACAGTAAGCCAGCCTTACCTAGACGTCCCACAAGTTTAATATAATATTAGAATTAAATCAGATTTAAAATAATTATGATTAAATTGTACATAGAGCAATAAGTAAAGAGTAGTGAACTGTCAACTTGGAATGGCTATATTGATTATAGTCTGAAGCAACTAACATTTACACAACTTAATTTATTTTCAGATTGCAAAGTTGACACTTCATTAACGTTTACTCACTGTTTGACATAAGTTTCAATAAAAATCTTAATTTAATTTAGTATTTTTTAAACCTATGTGAAGTATACAATATGGTACGAAATTAAATGAAAAACAAAAAATTGAAATATTAATTTTAAGAGGGTGTGATGGCATGACGCGAACATTTTCGGAGGTACCCAATATATTAAATAACAAATATCCACATACAGAGCCAGTTACGAATCGTTTTTTGGTCGAAAAATAGTATCAGAAGATGTACAATTACATACACTAATCGATGCGCAAGACAATCCACATGTAAGTTCCCGAATTTTAGCCTCCAGTCATGACATCAGTCACAGGTCAGTTTTAACTTACATGAAAAAACATAAATGGCACCACTACAAAATCAATTTAGTTCAGGACTTAAACGAGGACGACCCTGACCGTAGATTAGAATTTTGCGAACACAAACACAGATGGACCGGTGCACCCAAAATCCGCTTTTGTTAAGAATATCATTTTTTCGGATGAATGAAGCCACATTTTGTGTAAACGGCACTGTTAATAAACAAAATCCTACTGGTGCAAAATATTTAGACAAGTTAAGGCAGCAAATAGTACCAGAATTAATCGCGCTGTTCCTAAATGATAATAACCCGAACGTACCAAATGAAGCTTTATGGTACCAGCAAGACGCAGCTACCCCCCATTATGATGCAAACGTTCGTCGTTATTTAAACGAAATATTTCGAAATCAATGGATTGGGAGAAGGGTGTTTATAATGGCCGCTAAGTAACCAGATCTTACTCGACTGGATTTCTTTTGCGGGGATATATAAGTACAGGTCAGTCGACCCGATAATATTGAAGAATTGAAAGACAGAATTCGTGATGAAATTAGAGCTATTCTATCTGATACCCTTGAAGAAGTGTTGCGAGAATTCAAGCTTACTGTCAAGAAGTGGGAGGATTATTCCTGAAACTGTTTAACCTATTTTTGAAATTTTAACGACCTGTATCTCAAACCCTATCAGCTTTAGGGCGAGAAATAAACACTGTTTCTCATGGATTGGCAAATAAAGAAATGCAGTTACCGAACTGATAAACCAAACAAAGGTGGATGGATGTTTAAGGTACGCGGGGTTTAATCAACATCCCGAATCTTGTTTATGTATCCAACGTCCTTCTGACAGAAGTTGGTTTCAAATCAATCTTGTATCGTATTTATGAATCTAACGTGCTTTTGACTGAAGCTAATTTCAGTCTGAAACCAATAGTCCTGTATGCCTTTTTAGCTTTCAGCCATTTCGTTTTTGTGTATCTTTCTAGCTTTCCGCCATCTTGTTGCCGCATTTCTTTCCGGTTCTCAGCCATTTTGTTTGCATTATGTTGTCACCGTATGCCTTCCAGCTTTCCACCATCTTGTTTGCGCCATCTTGCTTTCGTGCGCGTTTGTAGCTTTCCGTTATCATCATTTTTCCGTGTGACTTTTAGGATCGTTTGCGTGTGCCTTTTTAGCTTAATGTATTTGTAGCTCAAATCAACATCTTGGAATTGCATCTTAAATCTTGTTTTTACATCTAGGACCCTTTTGGGAGACGATGCCTTCAACATCTTGAAATGAGGTTGCAGTTGATACCGGACATCGTAGTTTCGGGTTTTGAGCTGTCTATTTCTGAGTACGACACGGCAACGTTATTCAAAACAACTTCTTTGGGGAAATTGAAGTTTACTCTCTGAATGGATCAGTCAGTTGTCTTTCTCTTTTTGGATTAGAAGAGAATGTGAGGCCCTCCTATAATATAATATAATTAGAAGTTAGCAGACAGTTTGCAACACCTTCTTGTATTACGATTAGAAACTAGCACACAGCTTGAAACTCCCTCGCACCTAGGGTCCTATTTGTAACACTAGCCCCATTTCTGTTAGCTTGGGCTCGTCTGTGCCACATTTTCAAGACTAGGACTCCGTGTAGTCCCATTCATGACAGGGTCCCCTTTTCCAACGTCAGCGCCTTCTTTTCAACAGATAGAGTCATCTTATGGTATAATTAAAACATACCATACGACATGCATAGCCAAGTTGAGTTATAATTAGGAGTTACCATAGAGTTTGCAGCACATCTCGCAGTATAATTATAAGTTATGATGCAGTATGGAACGCCGTCTTGTGGAAAAATCAAAACGTAAATGTAATTTCATTTTGTGATAAATATAGCGGCTGACGCAGTTTTCGGTTCATGTGTTTTCCCGAGGGTTACACATGTTAAGAAGAATACATAGCCAGAACATGCAATAAGAAGTACTTGTGGATGAAATCGACAGCTTAGACTTGCAAGTTTTCTTCAAGTGATTTATCACCGATTTTTTATTAGTTTCATGACAGCATTTTATGTGGAGTTTTGTGCAAATCCAGTAACATGTTAAGCTTTGTTTCTTCATTTATTGCAGGTCGCCCAGTTCTTGGTACATCTCTAACATGGCCAAATTCTTGAAATTTTTTTTAAATTTTGCTAACAATCGATTAAGTTATCGGTAATCTTTCCGGATGAATATTGTTAAATAACTGGCATACCTGCTCTTGCGTTCTGTTTCTATCGCCATATCCCATCGTTACTAATAATTCAATTCGTTCTCTTTCGCTTAATTTGACTATAGTAAACATCTTGACAATTCAATCAATTTACAGACTGTCATTATTACGATGGTATCCAAGATAATAAACGAAATTTCTAAGGATACTACGTATAAAAGAGCCAGACCTACAGTCATGAGAATATAAAATTGAAATTTTGTTTTTATTTTTCAAAATTAATTTCCTCCAAAATTTCCATATGAAAGTAGGCAAAAATTTATACCGTCATTTAGACAATCGCACTGGCTATTAAGATAACAAATAAAAATTGAGAGTTTTTAAAATACTTGGCAGTGCATTCTTATTCTTAAATGGATCGCCCTGTATATTTCATTATAGAACCAGTAAATGTGCAATTAAAAATAAAAGTTGACTTGTTTTTCTTAAAAGTAAATAGTCTAAATTTTATAGCCATTGTTCCAGACTTTGTAATCACACACTATATATTTTAGGATGGACATTATATTGATCTATAAAATACAATTTTCAATTACTAAATTTCGGTTTCAAAAATATGTAGCAATAGAACCATTACAAACAATCGGAAAAAAAAGACATAATGAAACCGAAGTATGTAATGTACTAAACATTCTTTTTTGCATAAATGGTATAAGTGGTGTTAAGCATACATATTCGTTAAACCGTAATACCAACATTAATACACATTCATACTAAAACGATTTCCATAAACGGATTGTTGCATTGTAGCATTACAATACATACAAATTTATTTGAAATGCTGTACTTTTTTAATGTAAGTAACAAAAAGTACGCCATTGCAACAATAAAATAAAAATAATCAAATTCATGGTTCAAAATGTTTGATAAAACTAATACGGCTTTAACAAAGAGTACACCTGTTGAAAGCATAAATACCTACTAATCTGGCAATCAGCAGCTCAACAAAATTGGTTCAAATATAACCCTATACAATTCAATAACAGTATAAATGGATCTAAATTCGGAAAAGTGGCAATTGAATTGAAATCAGGCATAACGAAATGACCATCAGCCGGGATGCTGGAGACCGATTGTGAGATAGATGAAGCTGTCAGTGTCTGGATTGCGCGCGGCTGGGAGTCGTGAATTTTAAATCAATAATATTGTGGCTCAGGTTGCGCGCCTGAATTAACCCGTCATCCCTACGGCTACACGTGGGGATGTACCTAAAATGCCCCCTTTGGAGTTTCCAGAAGCTCAACCTGCCAACCATACATTATTTAATGGTTTTCTATCGTTTCAAAAAATAACATTCACTCAGAATTAACACGTTAAAGTATTCAGTTTCAATTTCGATGTACACTTTGTTAAAAGTTTTTCTTTCGAAAATATGCTGTAATGTATATTATTCAATTACCGTCCACATTTCAATTTATCACGCTCTTAAATCGTTACCTTAATTCTAACGAATGCATCAAAGTTAATTTTGTTAAAATAAATGCTTCTGTAGATTATTAAAATTAACAAGATTTGTGCTATAAATAATACTTAGTTTACTAAGAAAAAGGTGGTTAAAGTTCGAAATGATACCTAAAGTTTCTCAAACCTATATTGTTCATTTATCACATTTGTCAAGTTGTAATTTCTATAACGTAAATGTGGGCTTCTCTAATTGTAACGGTTCACAACCTTAAAAATTGTAACTGACAAATTGTATTACAATACACTAATTTTTTCTCCTATAATAGACATAAATACAATCTCAGAACAGCTTAATGTATTCTCTTATTTCGTATTATAAGTATTTTGTAACTGTGGTTTCATATTAGTTAAATTGATCGACCTATTTCCACAGTTTTTGCTTTTTGAGCACGATGTTTCGGAAGCGGACTTGCGCACTTGAGTCGAATTCATATGTTATGTTTTTCCCAAGCACTTTACTCTCAGATTCGAACTTGGTACATTTCACTTACAAATCTGAAATTTTTTCAGCTGAGCCACTGAGTTACTAAATATATATATATATATATATATATATATATATATATATATATATATATATATATATATAATATATAATTCAGTTCGACCGGAAGTGGCATTGATTTTATTATTTCAGGTAGCAACATGTATATTTTTTTCCATATTAGGATTTGTCTTGACGTACAACGATGTATGATAAGTCCATATTTGATTTCAAAATGGCGGGATATGATTTTAGCATTTTCGAAAAGTTGGCCATGAAAATCACCGAATATCCAAAGAAATATTTTAATCATGAAAACGTAAGAATAAATTGTCGACTTGAAAATGAACATACCAACCACTTATTATGTTTTTAAAGTTATTTTAAACGACAATAATCTTTTTTCGTTTTTTTCTTAATAAAACAAGCCCTATTTCCTACGTTTAAATAGGGACCCAAACATAAAGTACTAGGTATGTTTTTCCTCTGAAAATTGTGGTATCATTTAGCATTACACCTATTACAACATTTTGTTTATATCTACGTCGAATTTCAAAAAGTCGCTGAAGTAAATTAAAAAAATAGAAAATTTTCAAATACAAAATTGTTTTAAACTAAACCATATTTCTAACATTTAATTATAATTGAATTACATAAATTTTATTATAACAAATGTTCAACGTGTTGACTCTCGCGTTTATACATAAATTAATCCTTCTAACAAATTCTATAATACAATTATTCAACTGGAGCGGGGTTATTTTATTAATAGCTACTCTCACACGATTTTCCAACTCCTCTCTAGTATTTGATCGTGCCCAAATATGAAAATCTATAGGTGTCAAGTCAGGCGATCTAGGCGGCCACCTTAATGGTCCATTTGTGCCAATTCAACGATTTTGGAATGTCTCATTTAAATAGTTTCTAACTATAATAGAACTATGAGGTGGGGCACCATTTTGTTGGAAGTATAAGACATTTCTTTATTCCACGGGCAAGTTATTTACAAAAGTCATGATGCGGTTTTCCAAAAAATTAATAGCATAACGGCCCAGCAATTGGCGAACGTTCTTCAAGAAACGGCTATACGAGTTCATTGTGCATTGACGTTAATGGGCAGCATTTGGACAACTGTTGTAATGTTTTGTGTTCATTTTTTTTATTCCAAAGCCACCTTATGTATAACAAGATAATTATAAATAAATTGCATTTTCTGATCTTCTTTTAGCTGTAATTTTGTTTGTATTTATCGCACATTTTAATAAGACATGTGAATAAGTTCCTTAGTAATAGAACAGGTGAACTTGAATGTTGTTGAGATATTGAAGGCAGCAATGACACTCGTGTAGATACCTTAAAAAAATTATGTATAATTTCAGTTCCCATCTACGCACCAGGGTTGGCTTGAAGTAGTCGGATATAAAGAGAAATGGTAATTTACAAATTGCGGAGAAGCCCTCGGTGGTAAACATATACGTATTGTACCTCCTCCTCGGTCTGGAGGAGGAATTACAAGAATTTTTATAGTATTGTTTTGTTGGCCTTCGTCAACTCTAATGATGAATTTATCTTTGTCGATGTGGGGAACAATGGAAGAATTTCTGATGGACGAGTAACTGAAAGCACAGATTTTTTTAATAAATTATTAAGTGGTAGGCACGTTATTTGTGTAAACGTATAGTTCCTAATGATGATTTTAGGTCAGTTACATTTACCAAACAATACTGAAACAGAAAATAACCTAATTTTGCATTCTTGGGAGACGAAGCATTTTTTAAAACCACACCCCAAGATCTTTCTTATAGTAAAAGAATTTTCAACTATCGACTATCACGTGCCAGAAATGTTTCAGTAAACGCATTTGGTCTAATGGCAGCACGATTGAGAATTCTTCATACACCAATTAATATGAAATACCCGCACAATATATGCTACGTTGTGTTTGCTATTTGTATATAAAATGTGGTAAACAACATCGCAATAATTAAAATGCGATAGAACTAATGAGTCACATAAAAGCTTTTTAATCTGAGATTTCATTATATGATATTAGTGAACAGAAACTTAAGGGTAGAATAAGCTTGTTGTAAAGTTTCATCGATATGCATTTTAAATTTTAAGTCAGAATCCATTATAACTCCCACTTTTTGGCAAAACTTTGAATAGGTAAAATTTGATCCCCAATATAAAAGTTAGCGTTAGTTTGAATTTGTTTGCGAAATGTTCGATGACCAAAGATAAGGACAGAACATGTCGCACCGTTAACACTGAGATTATGGCGCTTAGAATATTGCACTAAGCGGTGTACATCCTCATGTACACCGTTATTTTCCAGGTTCTCATATCGAAATGACCGATATATCTGAGTATCATCAGCATAGATATGATAATTACAATGCAGTAAAGATGAATAAAGAAACGAAAGTGTAGATTGAATATAGCAATGGTCCAAGGATAGAGCATTGAGGCACCCCAGATACAACTAATGAAAATAGTGCTATTGCTTCTATTTAAAGACTGATGTAGTGTAAGATTCAGAGTAAAAGCTTGTGATTTATGGTGTCGAAAGCTTTGGAATAGTCAATTAGTACTAATGCCGTACATTCACCCTTGTCTGAATATACTATCGGCTACGTCTAAAAGTACTGAAGAACAGCTATACCATTTTCTAAAACCTGATTGAGAAATAGGCAAAACATTATGTCGTTCTAAATGAGATAGAAGTGTAAATATTTTTTTCTAAAATTAAAATTTAAAAAAAAACCGGCAATATACTAACTGGTAGAAAATCTGAGAAATCGGCTGGGTGTTACACAACGGTTTAACAATAGCATATTTCCAAACTGAGTGAACAGTGGAATGAGTTATACAGGAGTTTATCATGTGGCGAATATAGTGAATTAAATTATTACCCATTTAACAAAGTTATTGTACATCAGACGTAAAGAAACGGGGATTCATGCCCCAATTTCTTGCATTTAATCCAAAATTCCTCAAGTACTACTAAATGTACAGTTCTGAAACCTATTTTATTAGCTTTTCTAGGTCAAAATACATAAGAAACCACAAAATGTATCTTTCTAGAATTTCATTATGGTGTTATCTCACACTTTGACCAGGAATCATGCCGAAATACTTCGCTAGATATAACTAGCTAACGATGCGTTTTCGGATCTATGTTTTTTTCATTATTTTTACTAATAGAATGCGCAGTGGGAGTGGGGGAGGGGGGGAACTTAGTGAATCACCCTGTATATATCAAGATTATTTCCGGAACGCCATTTAGCTGGATATATAAAAAAAACAGCTGCTTATTGTAGAATGTATTTTCAAAGAATTGACGAAGAAAATAAGCATTCATTATACAATATGCATTATTTATGTTTCGCCAACTGTTACTGTCTTTTTCAAAAAAAATACATACAAAATTAAAAAAGCCTCTAAACATTATAAATAATTTATTCCGTTTAATTAAAAAAAAACATTTTTTCCCAAATTGTTCTAAAAATCCTATACCATATTTAAATTCTTTTATAACTGTTTATATTTAAAAAACGAAACATAAAATAATATTTTAATATTGTGAAGGGGGAAGACTAAATACTCCCTGGAATATTAATTATCCCATAATTATTAACAATATACCTAAAATTTCAATTTTAGCATAAGCTAAAAATAACTTAAAAATAAGATTAAAGATATCTACTGAATAAGAAGAAGGAGTCAAGACATTAATCGCAACTATACATCAAGCTGCCAAAAAAGCTACACCTGAACTACACCCAGGAAACGTTGATAATCTACCGTTTAAAATAAAAAAACTTATCTTCATAAAAAGAAAAACTAGAAAGGTATGGCATCGAACCCACGCCCCAGCGGATAAAGCGAATTATAATCATCTAAGTAACAAACCACACTAAAACTAAAAGAACTACGAGACAAAAGCTTTTCAAATTACATCACTAACCTTACTAGATACGACAATAGTATCTGGAAACTAGTTAAAGCCTAAAGAAAACCAATAATAATACCACCACTACGCGTTGAATGCCCATCCTGGGGTCACGGGCCAAATCTAACCAAGAAAAAGCTGATTTCTTTGCAGAAGACTTGGCAACAGTATTTACTCCAAATAACGATAAACCAGACAGGGACATTTTAGATATCCTAAACGCTAATACATCGGATGTCCCGGTGACTAGTTTTTCCCTTCAGTGTATCATTAGATGTTTTACTACTTGAACTTGAAATCATGGAACTTGACGCCGCGATATCAACTTCTTGATTTGAAATCGACGCATGGGTGATTTGCAACACATTTAAGCCAACCCTTCAATAATAATAAATACCAGAAAACGCCAATTACGACGCGAATCCTTCATTTAGTTTATTTAATAATTAACACACTAAACTTGACCAAACACTTTACAGTTTCCACTGACTCTAAAATCGCAAGACTCGTAACTAAGACTAGACTAACACGTAATGTATACAGGTTAAAAATGTGCTCGAAAACGCATTGTAACTTTTCGAGACGTTTCGCAAAGAGCGAAGATTATCGACGCGAACCAAGCACTACTCCTAGCAGCGGATCGCTTCAGCTTGTTGCCAAATTGAATCAAGAGATGGCGCCATTATCTATAATTCTTACCATAGAACCGTACCAAAATGATTTTATGATGAGGAATAGATCTACGCACAACATACAAGACTTCATGCGGCAAGCCTCGATATACAGAACTTTGCGGAGCCAGAGCTGCGCGTACTACTGAGAACTATTGCCCTAGAATATTTATTTGTAAAATTAAAGAAAAAAGCAGTGTTCTTTCAACTTGAGCTAAAAGTTTGACACACCATGTCAACTCAGGTTTTCTCATCACCGACAAGGACCGTTAATGATTATAATTAGTAAAGTATTACTAGAGGTAAATACTCCGTAAGACCTTTAACTACAGTTAAATTACAAACAATTAAGTTATAAATTGATATTAGGCTCGCCTGCCGTAACAAACAAGTGATCTTCCTCCGAAAATTGCGATTTCGGAGGAATGAAAAAGCTCAAGCAAACAAATTCATTGTGGTATAATTAGGATATTTTCATTCAAAACAGTAATTGCATACAATGAAAAGAAAGTAATTCGTAACGAATAACGGATTATAGTCGAATGGTTAATATGCCCAGACCGCGTATTAAATAACTTAAAATATGTGGAAACTCGCATTCTATTTAGAAAAATCTTAAAGTAACAAACACGTAAAATGAGTTCGTTTATACAAAAGTGCAAGAGTGTAAGAGACTAGATAAAGTAATGAATATACATTCAGTCCGAATCGTTACAGCTTCTGGTGCAAATTATGCATAGGGTGTTATATGCGACCAACCGTAAATGCTAAATATTTTTTAATCGGAAATGCATTATGAAAAGTCTTACTATATGTAACCGTAGGCATTCAACTTATTTATTTAAAAAAAAAACTAAAACGATAAAAATACTTATATTATGTAATGAGTTAAATATAAAGCGTCCCAAACAATACTTTATTTTTGCCAATATATTATAAAACATTGTTAATCATTTTGTCGTCGAGTAGAGTCAGAATGCTGTGATGATGAATGTCAAAATTAATAATCTATCACTTTACGACACAACATGTCATAATGTCGTCCTGGTAATGACGTAGATACGGGAACTTTAGTTATTTAGTATTAATAGTACAATTAGAATTTCCGGTTATCGAAAACCATAGTAACAACATTAAATCCTGGAAGGACTGATTTTTAATAGTTTTTAATGAAGGAAAAATAAACACTGCTAGTCGGCGATAAAATAGTGTATGAAACTCGTTTATAATGCGCGATTATGGCATTCGTAATATTACTACCTTCGTTCGCTCAGGCGGTACAAATCACTCACGCCATAATTGCTTGAATTATAAACTAGTTTCATAGTCTACTATTATGCGTAACGTGTATAGTTTATTTTAGGTTATGTAGGTATTCATATTCTGTGAACAATAACTTTGATAGTGAAATTCCTCGTATGCATAAAAGATATTAACTAATTACGCTAACACATTTTATATTCGTGGCAAAGTATAAGTAGGTATATTTATTTATAGCACAAGTGCAAATGTAGAAAATGCAAATGTAATTAATATGTCTGATTCATTATTTAGGTCAATTGTCAAACCGTGGTGGTAATACTGTTTACTTTCACCACTAGATATAAAATGCAATTTCCTGCATTCATTCCAGAGAAGACCACTGGTTTCTAAGCAGCTTTAACCCTTAACCCGAAACATTGGTCTTACAGACCCGAGCCATAGAATACCTGCAGATCGCGGCAACAGTGTAAGCCCCACGCGCACATCTATTTTAATACCTTCTGACCAGTCTAAAACAAGCATAGTCCTATAGTATCGTTATGACTCGTATAGTGTTTGCGTCGTAGTAACAGTAGTTTTGTAAACGTGCAGGTCGTCTAGTAGGCCAGGTGTTTCGGATTACGGTGTTTTTATGACAAGTCTAGAGGCCACTTGTAACGGATTGTGTATTGATGAACAATAAGGTATTTTATATTTTGTATTAATAAACATAATGACTTTCATAATTTGTAATTTTATAGTGAGCATAGATAGAGCAGGACCTAGCGGCGCTAGCCGTACTAAGACAGTAAATCTGGCTGACCCAGATTTTGCTAATACAGGCCTTGCTACTTTCTGAAGATCAAGATTTATATTTATCAGACCGAGAGACTCAGATGAAGATCTCGACTATGTAATTCAGCAAAGTGAATCTTCTAGCGCTGAAGAATCGAATTCAGAACCCGAACTTTTGGAATTAGATGAACCTTCGAATGAAGTACAACAATCCAGAATCGATTTTTTACAAGCAGAAGCGGCTCATAAGAACATATTCAAAGGAAAAAATGGTTTTCAATGGCAGGGGATGGGCCTCCAAGAAACACAAGGACTCGAAGACATAACATTATCAGAGGATTACCAGGTCTAACAGCGTTAATCGGGACTCTGGGAAATAGTCCTTCTAAGTCAGATATTTGGAATTTGTTGATTAATGATGAGATGCTAGAAGAAATTGTAACATGGACAAACCAAAAATTACTATAATGAAAGAAAAGTTGTCTGATTCAACACATACTTCAAACTACAGAAGCACAAATATAGTTGAGATAAAGGCTTTGCTTGGACTTTTTATGCTGTCTTCAATTATAAAATCTTCTCAAGAAGATATGCTTCAACTATTTTCTAAAGATGTTTTTGGTCGCCCGATGTTTAGAATGTCTTTGAAAAGGTTTGAAATACTGTTATCTTGTCTTAGATTTGACAATAGCTTGGATCGCGAAGAGCGGAAGAAAACTGATAAAACAGCGTCTATTTCTAACATTTTCAATAATTTTGTGTCTAATTGCCAGAAGCTATTCACGTTGGGTGATTGTGTAACTGTGGATAAGATGCTTCTTTCTTTTAGAGGTCACTGTGGTTTTCGAATTTACATGTCTAGTAAACGTGCGAAATACGGCATAAAAGTAATGTGGATGACAGATGCTCGTATTTCTATAATGGGTATATACAGCGTGTTCAGCGAGGAATGGGACAGTGCAATATCTCGAGAGCGGATGAAGATTTTTAAATTATGAAAATATTTTTGTAAATATCTTCCAAGGGCGCACATTTGTTGGCACAAAGATTTGAATCAACACCCATCACCGCAAGGGGGCGCTATCTCACTTCAATTTTTTAAATACAATGCCCTATTTTTTATTTCATTTTTGGATTCTATGACATATTTGTGATGACTTTTATTAAGACTCCTACCAACCTATCTTTTGTAGTTTCTGAGAAAAAAATAATCCTTGGAATTTTAGCACAAAAACGTAATTTCAGGAAGTGCTCATAACATTTGAGTGATACAGACAAAATAGCAAATTTTATACCAAATGAAAGATAAAAGATTGTTCTTCCACAAAAATGATGCAGATAACCCCGAAATAATGCGATACGCTGTACACTAAATTGTAAGGGGGACCAACTTATCACAGTCGTTGATTAAGAATCATGTGAAACATTTATCATGCCATGAAAACAAATTTGGCTTTTGAGATACTTCAGCCTCATCTAAGGCAAAGACTGAAAACAAATTTTCCTCGAGACCTAAGGAAGGATATACAGATTTTTTTGGGAATAAATTCCGATCTGCCTATCGAGAATATAGGCAACAATGTTCCAGACGATAAGCTTCCGAAAAGAAAATTGTGTAGCATTTGAAAATAACATTATGTTGCCAAAGTGGTGAAGAACCCAACTTATTGACCTTATTTTGATGACAGAAAGAGTTATTTTCGAGAAAAATAGAGAAAAATGTTTTTCATTCTTGTTGTATTTCAATTTTCTTCAATAATATAATCTTTTGGATTTATTACACTCCTTATTACCTTCATAATTATTCACTACAATACATTAATCGAGCATTGTTTATTGGGTATGGCTTGTCGGTAATAATCTTTTAATAAGAATTTATAGACAAATTTATAACTGTATTTAAAGTAATATAAATATTTTTTTACATATGAGAATAGATTATGCAATTCTGACATTTGTATTGTTCATTTGCTATATTTATAGTAAAGTTGGTAGCCTATACTCTGTGAATTGACTCCTTTCTTTTTAATTGAACATTATAATATACTTGGAAATAAAAAAAATGCACCTTATATACAAATAGATAATAGTTTATTTTAATATTTGAGTTGTATTTAAAACAAATTAGTTTTAGAAACACTAATGAAAAAGGAATACTACTCCATAGTCCATACAATACAGTGTAACAGGTGTAACCTATTACAAAAATAATGTGCAATACTAGACCAAAGGTGTTTTTTTTAGTATACGTAACTTACTAATCTTACTTTAATTCAACGTGAATTTAAATTTCCAATCTGAGAAAGTTTGAATATGCTCTGTACATAATCATAATCTTCACGTTTGTTGTCAAGGCTCATAAAACGCTATGTGTAATAGGTATATAGGGTTGTGATACTAACCGTAGCAAGTAAATGAGAGAATAATTTGAAACAGTTTTGTTGCCTATTATACCCCAGGGATTATTTAGAACAAAGTAATGAGCTCTGCGGTACCATTGCAAACTTTTTATTGTACAACTGATAAATTGCACCAATAAAGCAACGTTTCACAATCAATAACTGTTTAAATCAGAACTAATTTTGTCAAAGGTATTTGTTATATTACAACATAAACTTACATAATTGCCTTAAAATTTTGAAATATGCACTTTTAACATATTTTAACTAACCTTATTCTTATGTTTCACCTATCACTAATTTTAAATGTATACACATCGTTAATGACCTATTCTATGATACATAATGGTAATACGAGATAAAATTATTATTACCAAAAATTAAAGTGATAAACATAATTACCTATTCAAGTTTATTAACAAATTAGCTTGTTATAAACTACACTACTTAATGTGTATTAATTTAAAAAGTTGCGAATTAAATGTTTTAGAAACTAGTACAGATAAACAGATGTATCTTGAAGTAACAAGTTATAGATAAGGGAATGATTCAATTCCCTAATTAGAATCGATCCTAGACACATGCAAAGAAGACATCCGCCCGGGGCGGCCGTGTTGTGGGGCAGTCAAATAGATAGTAAATGTTTTAGATAAAAAATGATTTATTCACTCTTGACAAATGGTCTAACGAAGGTCACCTTCCAGTCCACGCTACATTTGTATAACATCAGTAGAGTAAGCGCCGGGCAGCATTTAAGTTTTTTAAAATCGTTTATTTCTTCATTCTTCTTGGTTCCATATTAGGTGTCTTCATCTTCGGGCAGTTTAGGGATCTCCTCCCTCTTCAGCCCTGGGTTTTAAGTGTTGTTTTATATGTGTTTGTAAGTGGTAACAATTTTGACATTTATGTTTTGTGGAAAAAAATAAGTAAAATTATATGTATATTGTATGTTTAGTGTTTGAGGTTAGTGAATAGTGGGTAGTATTATAGGATGGATAGAATTATCACTTTTCGTGGCGGTAGTCGTCATCGTTTACTCGTGCGGATTGGTTTTATCTAAGGATGTAGGGAGTATTGTCGAGGAGCTCTTCGAACTCCTCAGGTAGATTATTTATTCGTTGTAGTAGGCGTGCTGGGAGATGCTTGAATAAGAATGGGGTTTGGAATATTTGTTTATTAGGGATCGTGTCACCGTTTACCCTGCGATCTCTGTATTTGGTCTGTAGTGTTGTTAGTCTGTCGGTTATTGGTTGAATGTTGGCTTGTTGTATGGTTAATTCGTTAGGGTGTCTTTAGTATAGTTTGTGTATGGTGCATAGTATTGTCCTTTCGCAGGAGGCGAGGGATTGGAGTTGGTTGGTTTTTAGGTTTGCGTACAATGGAGCGCGGTAGTCTAGTACCGGTCGGAGGTAAGTTTTGTAAGTGTGTTGGAGGGTTTTGGGGCAACAACCTCTGACGCTTCCTCGCATCATTTTCAATAGTGATGAGCGGTTGCGTATCTTATTGAGAGCGCCGCTAACGTCGGGTTGCCAGTGTAGGGTCCGGGAGAACGTGATACCTAAGTATATGATTGTGTCTTGTAGTAGTAGTCTTTGCCCGCGTAGGGTCAAGTTGATGTTGGATAATTTAGGGTGTCTAAACAGTATTGTTTGCGTTTTGTTTGGGTTGATTGCTAATCTCCACCGGTTGACCCAGTTGGAAAAGTGGTTAAGTTGTTGCGTTATTAGTCTGTTTTCCCCGTCACTGCCCCTACTGGTCGCCCAGAGGGCAGTGTCGTCGGCAAATTGGGCTACTGTTATGTTCGGGTTGGTGCCGATCCTTGCGGTACTCCGGCGGTCGGGTGGAATGTCGGGGAAGTATAGGAGCCTACTCGTACCATCTGCTTGTCATACATGAGAGAAGTCGGACGAATGCGGTGGGGAAGCCTAACTGTGGTAGTTTATGTATTAGTCCTGCGTGCCATATTTTGTCAAAGGCTTATTTAATGTCAAGGAAGACTGGGACATTACCGTGGTTCAAGGCTTTGGAGGATTCCGTTTTTTTTCTCCAGTATTAGCATGACAAATACCTACATTAAAAGCACAGTGCAAAAGACATGATTTTGAAATATCTTCATAATGAATCTTATTACTTAATAAGTCTAATTTTCTAAAATATTCTTCGGCACTCAAGAAATAATGGAAGACTTCGAACTTGGGATAAATTAAAACATTCTCCTTATAACGTAAAACTGATCGTCAATAAAATCTACCTGAAAAGACAGTGTAATAAGAAATACAAATTGTAACGAAATAGTATCCACATTACGATTTTTAACACCAAAACAATATTACCTACCTCACAAATTGAATCCCTTGCCGATGATTCCCTTCTGATAATGAAATTTAACCACACTTTTCTACTCTGGTCATCACTTTTCTACTCTGGTCATCACTTTTCATGTGGGTACACTAAATGATCGATAACCGTCTTCGCTACAATTCCTGCATTCAGGAACACAACAACCCGGGTTTTTTTTGGATAACTCTTGAAATAAATCTTCAATTCGTTCGCACAGAAAAATTATCGCAACTGACAGATGACAACCAAGAGGTCATGACGTCACTAGCCGCCATTTTAACTCCAAAGTAACGGCCAAACCAATTGCGGTACTCTGTCTATATAGGATCTCCACTTTCAAGGATTTTCCCTCGCATTAAATCTTCTCCTTTCCCAATAAAATCCAAGTGCGATAAAAACAAACAATACAGAAAATACTTTATTTGGGCAGCAATCTTGAGATATACTATTATTGGATCGTTATTTATTGATTAAAATCTCAATGACAACACTTATTTTCAAAACCGTCCGACCAATAATCGTTGCAGACATTTTTAACATTAGTTAGATATTGATACTAGAACCTGGAAAGAAACTTAACATATTCTCCGTAATGACACATCTCTGAATGGTTTTACTCGCCCTATAAACCGCAATAACTTTCATAGCCGTTAAACTGGGCGTTGAGGTCCAATTGCATGACATTCTCGGTCTCCAGGCCTCACCCAAATGGATTATTTCCTTTGAGGTCCTTAAAAAATACGGCTTCTAAAACCTAACTCATAACAAATGATGATCTGATAGAAATGTCTAAATATATGTCAAGTGAATGTACCAACAAATATAACAATGACAGAACAATTAATCTTACCTTTAGACTAATGACGCTCAAAACACAGGAAATCTGCAAAGCTACTGTGGGAATCTACGGTAGAATCCCACAGATATTCAAATATTCCCAAATTGAATGACAAACTTAGAAATAAATCGAAAACGTTTTTCAAATGTTATAAAATGTAAAAAGCTGCACCTTATTTGTGAACGGATTTTAATGACTATTCAACTCACCCTCTCCATGTCAACTATCAACCAATTACAATTTAGTATTTTTTATATTTGGACCAATCAGAGTACAATTGTGCGACACCCGACAAGTTTTTCTCTTCCTGTGAAATTTAAATGCCTTCCGGTAAATTGTCAAATTGACATAAACTTTGAAGTTTATTTCGTTCGTCAAAGTAATGCAAGATCCGACTACCATCGAAACCACTATACAATCTGCAACTTGTTCTAAATTAAAACTAATTAATTAATTCGTGACTTGTCAATTGACCGTCAATTGTGTTCGTTGAAGAGTCTTTTAAATGCCTCTCGTGGCCGACGAATTGCATAAATTATTGTCAAAGTGCTTAATCGTGTTTATTGCTTCAAAATTGGTCTCGTGCTAACGCACTCGACCAATTTATATCGCACAATAAATACCATACACTTTGGCAAAAATTTTCAGCAATTCATCGGCCACATGAGGTATTGTAAATGACTATTCAACTCACCCTCTCCATGTCAACTATCAACCAATTACAATTTAGTATTTTTTATATTTGGACCAATCAGAGCACAATTGTGCGACACCCGACAATTTTTTTCTCTTCCTGTGAAATTTAATTGCCTTCCGGTAAATAGTCAAATTGACATAAACTTTGACGTTTATTTTGTTCGTCAAAGTAATGCAAGATCCGACTACCATCGAAACCACTATACAATCTGCAACTTGTTCTAAATTAAAACTAATTAATTAATTCGTGACTTGTCAATTGACCGTCAATTTTGTTCGTTGAAGAGTCTTTTAAATACCTCTCGTGGCGGACGAATTGCATAAATTATTGTCAAAGTGCTTAATCGTGTTTATTGCTTCAAAATTGGTCTCGTGCTAACGCACTCGACCAATTTATATCGCAGCAATAAATACTCATACACTTTGGCAAAAATTTTCAGCAATTCATCGGCCACATGAGGTATTGTAAATGACTATTCAACTCACCCTCTCCATGTCAACTATCAACCAATTACAATTTAGTATATTTTATAGTTGGACCAATCAGAGCACAATTGTGCGACAATTCCGCTAGCAGAATATTCCCGACAATTTTTTTCTCTTCCTGTGAAATTTAATTGTCTTCCGGTAAAATGTCAAATTGACATAAACTTTGACGTTTATTTTGTTCGTCAAAGTAATCCAGACTCCGACTACCATCGAAACCACTATATAACCTGAAACTAAATTAAAACTAATTAATTAATTCATGACTTGTCAATTGACCGTCAATTTTGTTCGTTGAATAGTCCACGAATTGCATAAATTTTTGTCAAAGTGCTTAATCGTGTTTATTGCTTCAAAATTCATATCGAAGCAATAAACACTCATACACTTGAGGTATTGTCGATAAAAACTGCACTTACTAACATTATGTTGCATATAGTCGTAAATTAAAAGCATTATAGATAAACAAATCCTAATTGGTTTACGAACGCAATATGTATTTTTTCCCATGCTTGTTCATTGAGTTAAAAAGTTATTACGTTTCTTATTCTCTGTCTATAACTGTTTACTGTTAATTAAATATTCATGCATTACGAATACTTTCACTTTATAAATTTCATTATTATTAACCAAGCATGATAAATGGTTTCAAACTCATTCAAATTACTAACTAAAAACAAGGGATGCTTATTTAAGGTTTTTGTAAATGCGATCTGCATGTAAAGATGGGAGGAATATTCCGAGAGCTAATGAA
Organism: Vesta saturnalis; assembly: GCA_036346205.1. NCBI lineage: Eukaryota > Metazoa > Arthropoda > Insecta > Coleoptera > Lampyridae > Vesta > Vesta saturnalis. The sequence continues at coordinate 1,064,355 of JARFJB010001844.1, read as the reverse complement.
TATTTTAACCGAAGCTCGTAAAGGACTTTAACACCTTTGGGAAAACAAATCGACCGTGTGATGAAATGCAAATATTTAAAGCAGGCTTTCCATTAAATGCGTTTGAGATAAAAACTGATTGTGATACCGCCAGACCAGATATGAGTAAAAAGATGAATATTGGATCTAAAAATTAATTTTGTTGGTGGAAAAATATTCTTTTTGGTAAAATTGATTACGAATATTAATTGTGTATGCCAGTAAGAGTTTTTTTTAATCACCGAAGATTAATTTAATTCCATCATACCAGAAATTGTTAAAAGAACTAACTACTCTATACCGCATGCTATACAGTAACCGATAAATTCTATAAAACCGTTGACAAAAATATTTTAGAAAATGCTCGTATTGTCGATTTTTATTACCTTCCAACATACATACATATATGTAGGTATAGAAAGTTGTGCAATTTTCGGCACTATCCCTAAATCGACTTATTAGCTCATTTTACAACTTTTGGCCAAGTTTCGCCAAGACCGGTCATCATATCTGGATGTCTCTGTCTCTGTTAGTATCCACGATAACTTCAGAACGAGAATACCTACGTACTTAAAATTTTGTATTTAAGCCTTTTGTATATGACTTAGAGCTGATTAGATTTTGGAAGAAATGGAGCCGTGGAGAGATTAGGGGCAGTTTTTGGTTTTTATCAAATATTTCTAAAACAGCTGAATATTTCAAAGATATAAAGATACCTAGATTTAGACCTTAAACATATCGATAAAGGTAGAATTTAACTGTTAGTTCAAATTTTTTCATTATCTGAATAACGATTAATTTTATAAGAATAAGTGCAGACGTATTTTTTAAAGAAAATTTAATTTTACATGCATTTTCTTTATTTATAGTTTTTTAATATAACGCAAAGTAAGCCAAAAAATTCATTAAAGATGAATAAAAATGGTTATACTGCATTATTGATATCTTATAGACGCGGGCGGCTTTGGAATTTTTTGGTCAAGTTAAACGCAAAATTTTGCGTTTAAAATTAAATGATAATAAAACGCATAATAAATTAAATACAAGGGTGTGTATATATATATATATATATATATATATATATATATATATATATATATATAGTGTTTTTTAACGTTTTAAGTGTTTTTTAGTGTTTTTAGTGTTTTTTAGTGTTTTTGGCGATTTTTGGTGTTTTTTTCTGTATTTAGTGTTTTTTAGTGTTATTAGTGTTTTTAGTGTTTTTAGTGTTTTTTAGCGTTTTTTAGTGGTTTTAGTGTTTTTAAGTGTTTTTTAGTGTTTTTAGTGTTTTTTAGTGTTTTTTTAGTGGTTTTGGTGTTTTTTAGCGTTTTTAGTATTTTTTAGCGTTTTTTAGTGTTTTAGTGTTTTTAGTGTTTTTTAGTGTTTTTAGTGTTTTTTTGTGTATTTTAGCGTTTTTAGTGTTTTTAGTGTTTTTAGTGTTTTAAGTGTTTTTAGTGTTTTAAGTTTTTTTAGTGTTTTTTAGTGTTTTTAGTGTTTTTTAGCGTTTTTTAGTAGTTTTAGTGTTTGTAAGTGTTTTTTAGTGTTTTTAGTGTTTTTTTTTGTTTTTTAGTGTTTTTAGTGTTTTATAGTGTTTTTAAGTGTTTTTTAGTGTTATTAGTTTTTTTTTTGTGTTTTGTACTATTATTTTTATTATTTTCTCATATCCCGAACATTTCAAAATTCCTGAAATTTTGCCTCAACTATGCTTGGCATGCTTTGGCTAATGGACGGTCGACCGGGTGAGTTGCGTTAAACAACGCAATCAGTTCTGATTGAGTGTGCGACCTATCTCCGAAACCAAGCCTGCATAGGATTTCAATTGTTTCACGTTCGCTTAATTTCCTCATATTTCACAAAATAACGGTAAAGTAGTTACTAGATAAACTCACGATAACAATGTTGTCGCCTATCAAAAAATTAAACACAAGTTGCTAACGTGCAAATAATTAAAATAGTTTTAACAAAATGTTCAATTTCACGTTTTCTTACATTGACAACGAAATTTTCTCATTTTGAATGTTTACGATAATTTTTATTCAATATTTCCTTATGTCTATATTTACTTTGCCGGATGTAAAAAGATGTACCCTTTTTAATTCTGCAATAAAAAATAGGGGTTAATATTCAATAGAAATGCGATGACGCCTATCTTTTTCTTAATACAGTCTGTATATTCCACTTTTCAGTAAAAAATTCTAAATTGAAAATAAAAATCGACGGGTCCGAGCGTTATCTTTCTGAACTCCAATTCAAATTTTAATTGAATTTATCCGCTACTTCACGAACGCACAGCATTCTAGGTGAGAGTTCATTTAAGTAAAATATATACCTTGTATTATTATTAACGTAAAAGTTTACGATAATATTTGCAATTTGAGTAGTTTATGAAGGAAATTCAAAGTTTGAAAGTGAGTTTTCTTAGCAAATTAAGAGAGCGATTAGTAATTTTGAATTCATTGCATAGGTTAAGCTAAAAATGTAGGTGAAAGATATGTTGGCTTACGCACAGGTTGTGAGGAGTCAAGAGTGTATGTTTGTTGGGTTTCTAATTTTTGAATAAACATTTTGCATTCTTGATTTATGCGGACGATTAAATCTTATTCTTGACGTCAGTATCTCAGAAATTTCAAGTCAACTTGCGCCTTATTTGATTACCGTTTTGGGTTTTGTTGACGAGCCCTTTAGTTATTTCAGTGGGGACCACGACTCTGCCACTGAGCAAGGTCGATGCCGTGTACTTTGCCTGTAGGAGTTCATATGATAGTGAGCGTCACTCTTGTAACTTCATTACATTGAATTGTCCATATAATTACATATTGCAGATTGTAGTCAAATTTCAACAAAATTATGTCATCCTTTTTTTAATAGAACACTTAAAACTCTCGTTTACTGAGTATACAAATCTGGAGTGTCTCCACTCGACATTCCTGTATACATACATATACCATAAAAGTACTAGCGGGTTTATGCAATTACATAATAAAACTACGTACATGCAAAAGGACACTGAAATTTTTTGATTTCATATTATACATGTCCTTCAACAATTTCATTCTACACTAAAGGAAAAATTACAATTAAGTTTCTTGAAGTTTTCACTTTGTGTTTAATATATATTTTAGTAGTGTTTTAAGATGCACATTCAAATATTAATGTAGGTAATGTCCAACACCTTGTATGAAAACAAAAAATTAAAAATACATTTCTAAGTAAATTCTAATGTTTAATGCTTGTATAAAAATTTGAATAAGTATGCCATTTTAAACTGTAAATGAAAATTAAAGTAAAATTTAAAAACAATATTAACAAAAAAAAATTAATTTCCTGGTCGGAGGTTAGAACTCTCCTTGCATTACCAGTACAATTACTTAACCATGTGCTACAGTATCCCAATCGAAAATCTTAGTTGAAAGTTTCAGTTTATATAAGAACAGCGTTTATCTAAATACCATTTCTGGTACCCTAATCAGCTTGAAATTTCATATCTAGTGGTTTTTGTGTTTCGTGCGAGTAAGAAGTTTCAAATTTATAGCGCCATTTTTACGACTAGTTTACTTGAAAAAATTTGAAAATAATGTAGGTTAACACAATACAAATTTTGCATCGCTCAGTAACAGTGATTTTGTTTATTAACGGTACCAGTCAACCAAATTATTGCCTCATCACAAAAAACGAGTTTTCTAATTAAACAAGTATTTGTAATGGAGACCTTCTTCATTGTCTCACAAAATTGCACTCCACGATTAAAGTTGAAACATTCTTGTACCAAGTGCACTTTGTGCGGGTGAAATATGTCCTTATATTAAGTATTAGTATGTGAAACGACCTCCAAAAGGGTTGAATGTGGATTTTCTTGCACATTGAAATAGCACCTAATGGTCTGCTTTTATCTAACGACTATGTACGTGACCCTAGGCTAATGTGGTACATGTCCACGATCGGGAATTTGTTTTCAATTCGATTTACAGTTGATTGCGATCTAGGAGGACGGTTTGGATGAGCTTCATTGTATAAATCACAAACTTCATGAGTCCGGCTTTTAGTTGCCAACCCAATTAGCATTAAAACTTCGAAATTCTTTTTCAGTAAGTCTCAATTTAGGGATGGTTTTAATAGATGTGTTTTCTTTATTGGCTCCAATAACAATTAGATTTCCTTTTCTACTGGACTTCGTCTCTCTTTGGCCTTGTTGGGTAGTATTTTGCAGAGCCTTATCAATTTCTCCGATAGTGAATGTATGTTTGTCAACATTGTTATGTGATAAAATTTGTGTTTCGTTTATACCTTTCTTATCATTCTCCAGGTTTCTTTTAACTACATCGTTATAGTTACGTTTAACGTTAGATGGCATAGGAATTGACTTATTGCTAGCTGTGGACTCTGCTGTATTAATACTTTTTGTATTATGTTTAACCTTATTGTCATTATATTTATCTTTTAACAGTTGAATAATTAATGCTTGATCCAGGACTCTAGCATTTAACTGCTCTACCAAATTAGTAGTAATAATTAATTCGCGTTTTATATAGTTTATCTCGGCTGAACTATCACAGCATTTCTTAGATGTAATTTTACTTACAGAATCAGGTTTTTCTCCTTTAATTATTTTCGTTAACGAGTCACTCACTACAGTATCACGTGGTAGCATATGTTTTACTTAAATGAAACTCTCACCTAGAATACTGTGCGTTCGTAAAGTAGCGGATAAATTCAATTAAAATTTGAATTGGAGATCAGAAAGAAAACGCCCGGACCCGTCGATTTTTATTTTCAATTTAGAATTTTTTACGGAAAAGTGAAATATACAGGGTGTATTAAGAAAAAGATAGGCGTCATCGCATTTTTATTGAATATCAACCCCTATTTTTATTGCAGAATTAAAAAGGGTACATCTTTTTACATCCGGCAAAGTAAATATAGACATAAGGAAATATTGAATAAAAATTATCGTAAACATTCAAAATGAGAAAATTTCGTTGTCAATGTAAGAAAACGTGAAATTGAACATTTTGTTAAAACTATTTTAATTATTTGCACGTTAGCAACTTGTGTTTAATTTTTTGATAGGCGACAACATTGTTATCGTGAGTTTATCTAGTAACTACTTTACCGTTATTTTGTGAAATATGAGGAAATTAAGCGAACGTGAAACAATTGAAATCCTATGCAGGCTTGGTTTCGGAGATAGGTCGCACACTCAATCAGAACTGATTGCGTTGTTTAACGCAACTCACCCGGTCGACCGTCCATTAGCCAAAGCATGCCAAGCATAGTTGAGGCGAAATTTCGGGAATTTTGAAATGTTCGGGATTTGAGAAAATATGGTTGAAAGTCGATAAGTGAAGAAGATCAGTTGAACATTGTATTAGCAGTGCAAGATAATTTTAATACCACCTTTACGAAAACGGCCAACAGTATTAGTGTGGCGCGAGCTACTGTGCAGAAAGTGTTGAAAAGAGAGAATTTCCATAGCTTCAAGATATGCTTACTTCACAAGCTGTCGGAAGATGATTTTGATCAGCAAAATGAATTTTGTGAACAAATGAAACAATTATGTTATGCTAACATCAATTTTGTAAAAAGAATAATTTTTCCGACATTTGCTTTAAAAGGCCATGTGAACAGACAAAATTGTCGTTATTGGGCAAACGGAAATCCTCATTGGTTCACGGAATATCACACCCAAAACCCTCAAAAAATGAACGTTTGGGGCGGCATAGTTGATGGAAGTGTTATAGGTCCTTACTTCTTCGAGGATACTCTCACTCGTGCGAGAGAATTTCTTCAAAATGACCTCATTCTCGCTCTAATAACGTTGTATCCGGATTTAGAAGAACCCGATATGCACCACCGTGACCTCTTTTTTCAACAAGCTGAAGCATCGCCATACTACGCTTTACTTGTTCGCGCTTATTTGGATAAAGTTTTTCCAAATCGTTGGATGGGTAGAAAAGGGGAAAATGAGTGCTCAGCTAGATCGCCAGATTTAAATCCTCTAGATTACTTCTTGTGGGGATACTTTACTCGGTCGGCCAATTTAGAAGATTTAAAAGCACGAATTCGCCAATAAATTAGAAACATTACCGCAGAAGTCATCGACAACGTTCAAAACCATTTCTTAATCGCATTGGCTATTGTCAGATTATTAACGGTGCTCAACTCGAATATTTAATTTAAATTAGTGGAATCATTATACAACGAAATTACGGGCCCCAAAAAATTGTCTGAGTTTCAAAATATATTTTATTAATAAATCATTTGAATAGTTCTTATTAGACATGATACACGGTATCATTCTAGGTACGATTTTATCTTCAAAATGACCACACTTCTAAACTACCCTGTATAACATAATCAAACCTTATATTTTAAAAATAACACAAATTAAGGATTTTAATGAGATAAATCGCGATGTATTGGGGAGTATATCTGTTACTAAGGTTTGCCTGTAACTAACAGTTCTAGTACATTAAAAACCATTTTGTAACATACGTATTATCCTTGTTTATATAAACAAGGGTATTATAAACACTAGTATTTCTAATGAAAGATACACGAACAATATTTTAAACGTCTTTTTACAACGTCTTCCTAACTATAATACATTGTTATTAGTATAAATATTTTAGGACGTGAAATTTTGATTAAACAAAGTGATTTTCTATAAACTCATAAAATATATTTTTAGTATATAGTAAAATGAAATCATTGGTAAACATGATATAATCCTGCAATTGTGAAGATGTGTATTTAATGGTAATAATTTAGGTAAGTGTTATCATTCGTCGTAACAATGACTTCATTTCATAAATACTACATGTATCCTAAAACCGATTTACAACCAAAACTTACACTGACACTTGTCATGTTTAGGTTCACTAATCCGATCTGAAGCTTACATAACTGTCCAGAAAATCCCCTTGATATTCTATCCTGATTTGTGCTTTAACAGAAGTTAGGATTGATTTGTGGTTATATTTAGAAGTTCTTCAAGCAAATGTAATAACCTAATCAAATAATGTAGCAATTGTTCATTCCATAAATAAATCATAGAAGTACAATGTTATTAGAAACACGGTTATCTATATTTCAAATACAAAAAATATAAATATGTACAGTAAACAAAAATAAAAGCGACAAAAATATACGATAATTTAACTTTAGTTTAGTGCTTTTTTAAGCTTTAGAGCCGTTTGTAATTCAACAGAATGATAATTTAATTTATTTAGTTTGGTGGACGGACATGGTAATACATTTTCGCAGAGCTTCGAGGAAAATATAATAAAACTGCAGATGAAAAAAAGCTGGAAATAGTTCATTTTCGTAGGATAGTGGCTAGCACTAAATTAGAAAATCAAGTTTTTTACAAAATATGTCAAGTTAAGGTGAGACAAAGGTATCTGTATTAAATTTCTCGAAAAATATAGAATACCCTTTGTTTAAGACTCATTTGCTTAGCTATTGAAATAAAGTGTAGGAAAATTTCGTTTTAAAAAATATACATAACTTCAGATTTTTGTCACGTATCCTTTACCTTTGCTGTTATTTTCTCTAATTTAATATATTTCTTGTAATTTACATTGCTGTGGAATAAATGTTTGCAACGTAAGCTTTTTTTGACAGTCTTTTGTAAATATATTTCTTTTGTAAGAAGATAGATTAGCAGTTTTCACCAAATTATCCAGTGTTTAGTCATCTTTTTACCAATATCAAAATATACTATTCCATTTGAAAATTTCGAAAAAACCGCAAAAAAGGGACCACTATGAGAGGTACAGGAGAATAGTAGCTTTGGCGTCATAGGCTACAGCTAGTTGTATTTGAAGGGTTCATGCAGTTGTGAACGATTTGTTACTTTTTCATTTGTCGAAGTTACAATCTAAACACATTCGTCACGATTTAAATTTCGCCTATACGTTCCATGGCACAAATGGCAGTTATCTAATATATTGAAAAAACATACTTAGAAAAACTTTTTAAGATTTCTAAATTAAATAAAAAAGACAGATGAGAACATACAAAAGGTGCAATAATAAACACATTATTAATAAATATATATTTTCCAAAATAAAACCAAACGTCAGATCGATTTGTTAATTTTGCGGTTAAGTGTATTCTATGTATGGCGATATAATTTAAATGTTATATGAATAAACGAGGAGCGGTTAACTATCATATATATATATATATATATATATATATATATATATATATATATATATATATATATATATATATATATATATATTGATTTTCTTGAATATTGGTTCTTAAATTACTAAATAGTTTAGTCACAATGTATTCTTACGTTTCGATACTAATGTGTAGCAGTATCAAAAGATACATTAAGAGTCTCAGAAATTTACATTGCATTTGATGATCTGATGATCAGTAACAAACAATTTCTAGAACAATTTTTAAAATTATTATAATTGTTAATGTAATATCTCATAAATGCTCTTAGTTTTGGATGCACAAACAGTGACTAAGTTAATTGAAATTTTAATGCAATTCAGGTTTCTGGAATTCCTAATGTATATTTTTGATAATGCTACAAATTAGCAGTGAAACGTAACTAAACTATTCAGTAATTTAAGAACTAACATTCCCAAAGAAAAATCAAAATTATTTGAAATAGTAATTGGTTTAAGAAAGTTTAACTCATATTTTATATATATATATATATATATATATATATATATATATATATATATATATATATATATATATATAAAACAAGCTGTAACTCCGTTATTTTTTGGCGGATTTTAAAAATTCAAAAAAACAAATTAATGGTTTGATCTCACCAATTTTCATTTTTTTTACCTTTGCCCTCAGTGATAGCGATAGTCAACTTTTGTTTTCTTAATGGAACCATGTGTTTATTTTTACGTTATATTGTAGACAATTTTTTTCTGAATTCAACAGTATAACATAAATTAATATTTATTTAATGCTTGCATACGATTTGACATCATTTTATAAGTAGCTTTTTGTTTCGCATTCATTTTCACACATGAAGACTTGCCTTTAGCAAAATGTCAGATCGTGTCACTGAATTGTAAACATCACAATCTTTTGATTATTTTTATAATACTGTGAAAAAATCACTTTAATTTCTATGACGGATAACGGCACATTGACCTACATGCTCCAAGTGTACTTTGAATGTAATAAAAATAGTGGCCATGCAGTGCGTCTCTACATCAATCGATTTCCGAACAGAAAAATTCCAGATGGAAGAAAATTCTCAAGAAAACAATTTAAGAAATTATGGTAGTTTCAAGAAGCGTAAAAGAAAGCATCGTCAATTTAATGAAGAGGTGGGGTTAGGAGTTCTTCTCAGTGTTCAGGAAAAGGCGAGAACGTCTACACGTAAAATTGCTGGTGATTTGAACAACACGTCCAAGGATACTGTAGATAGAATATTAAAAAAGCACAAGTTTAAACCGTACGTTACGCAAAAAGTGCAAGCTCTGGAGCAAAATGATCACGATCGAAGAATTGAATTTTGCCGTTTTTATTTAGACGCGGTTCGAGGGAATGGTAATTTCTATAGAAAAATAATTTGGTCTGATGAGTGTACCTTTAGCAATAATGGCATTTATAATAGAAACATCCATCGGTACTGGAGTCAGGAAAACCCTAGACTTATTGTAGAAAATAATTTTCAAAGAAGATTTACTGTCAATGTCTGGTGCGGTATTTTGGGCGATCGATTAATTGGACCATTTTTTAACGACGGAATACTTACTCAAGACAAATATTAGGATCTTTGGAATGAAAATATCAAAATTTCTTTAGATTGACTACCCCTTGCTGAACTCAACAGAATTTATTTTCAACAAGATGGGGCTCCTCAACATAATGCACATGTGAATTTAAATTGGTTAAATAACAGATTTAGCGCTAGGTTGATTGGGACAAATGGACCTACTCGGTGGCCTGCTCGTTCCCCTGACCTTACGCCACTTGACTTTCGGTTTTGGGGTTACCTTAAAGACCAAGTCTATTTAAACCAGCCCCAGAATAAAAACTACCTCGGAAGAAGAATAATCGAGGTTTGTCGAGAAATACCTCCAAATGTTATAATGAACGATACTTATGGAGTGATTAGAAGGTGCGAGCTGTGTATTCGTCAAGGCGGCAGACAATTTGAACAATATTTATGATGCAGATTTCACTATTTATTTAAATGGCATTTGTTAATAATTGCGGATTACTTAATTATTTAATTTTTTATTTTTTCCAGAAATTGTTGAATAAATATTAAGTTACGTTAATTCTGTTGAATTCGGAAAAAAATTGCTTACAATATGACGTAAAAATAAACACACGTTTCTAATAAGAAAAAAAAAGTTGACTATCGCTGTCACTGACTATATACAGGGTGTGGCGCGAAGAGTTTTGATTAAAAGTAATGGCGGATACAGTTATGTTGAAAATCTGAAATTACGAAGCTGTAGGTTTTGGATGACGCTGAGTTCAAATATAATATTGTCCTGAATGTGGCACTTCCGGTTATTGCGGAAGTAGAGGTCAACTTTGTTATTTTAAATAGAACCTAATATTTTTTATTTTATTTTCGAATTCTACATGAAATTGTAGATAAAATTTGTGCACAATGTCCTATACCAAAAATGAAGTATTTTCGAGATATTTCGATTTTCTTTAAAATTTTGAAAAAATCTTAGTCCACATTGAATAACGATATCTCCATTAATAACGAAGCTAGGAACGTGAAAATATAACCAATAAACAATAAGCGATTGCCCGTTAACTCCATTTATCCATCTCATTGATATTTCATACAGGGTGTTTTAAACTTAGCCGCCAACATGCGCAATTTAGATCATTTATAAGTTGCTTACTTTAAATAAAACACCCTGTATTTTATTACATTTTGCGCTGTACTTTTTTAAGCCAATTCGTTTGGTATCAGTATTCCCTATACCTAAATCCAACCACTTTTGAGATATTTCATTATCGTAGTTAAAACATAACAACACTTAATTATTTCAACATTAGTAAAGGGTAGGCCATGATTTCCATTATTTAAGGTGATATTTTGTTATTTTTTCATAAGTTATTAATTCTGAAAAGTAACCAATAGCCTGAACGGAAACAATCCATGTTTGCTAAACTTTGCTTCATCACACCATATAACTTTTTTTATGAAATTTTCATCCTCTTGGGTCTTCATCAAAACCATTCACAGAATTCTACCCTTCGACGAAGATCACCCAATTGTAAGTGTTGCACCCAATGATATGAAAATGGTTTCCATTTGTGTTTTTTTTAAATGCGATGAATTGTTCTCGTCGACAAAGTAAGATCTCTCTCACAATCTCTAATGGAGGCATTTGGAGAGGCCGTAAAATAACCCAAAACATTAATTTCGTTTATATCACTGTCCACTAGTGGTTTATTTTTATTAATTTTTGTCTTAAATTGACCAAACTGACGGCAGTTTTTAAGCAATCTTCTTACAATATCACCAGTTGCATTTGGTCCATTTGAATATCTTTCTGAAAAAACACGGCAAGTCCGTTCAACAATTCTATTACACTCGCCGTAAATAATAATAAGATTTAAAAAATCATCATTAGTAAATCCTACATTTGCCATTATTTACTATGAAATACAAACTGGTAAAGAAAACTGTCAAAACAACATAAACAATTAACGTTCTAACAACTATCAAATCTTTGACAGTCATGGCCTACCCTTTACTAATGTTGAAATAATTAAGTGTTGTTATGTTTTAACTAAGATAGTGAAATATCTCAAAAGTGGTTGGATTTAGGTATAGGGAATAGCGATACCAAACGAATTGG